>JAPKLX010001640.1:0-19125 GCA_026898415.1 Leonotis leonurus
TTAGTCAAGTAAACTGAAAAGTTTGCATTTGGTGTATTCCCCCCCCCATACACCAAACCTTGCTCTTTCGGGACCAACAAGTGGTATCAGAGCAGTGGTTCATACGACCATTGTTTTGTTTTCACAAGGTTAATACCTGCGTGGTCAACTTGAATAGATCTAGAAAATCTTTTCATCATCTGCATACTATCTGTTATGGAATCATCTGTTATCAGGGCATGCGAAGAATTCTCCATCCAAGGTTACAGAGAATGGAGCTTCAGAATCAAGATGTGTCTCAAAGCTCATCACTGCCTGATGTGGAAGGTAATAGAAGAAGGACCTTTGGCTATTACAGAAGAAACCACTCGTATCACTGAAACAGGAGCAGTCAAGGAAACTGTACTGAAAGACCCCAGAAAGTATACTTCTGAAGAAAGAAGAGAAGCAAACCTTGATGATTTTGCTAAAGGAGTTATCTCCAGTACTGTGAAAGGAGTTCATCTGGCCAAGATCCAAGATCTTGATACAGCCAAAGAAATGTGGGAAGCACTAAGAGATCTCAGCCTAGGATCTGAAGCTATGATCGAGAACAAGCTATCCCTAGCATGTAATAAGTTCGATGAATTCAAAATGAAGCCTGGAGAAACCATTGAACAAATGAAGAACAGGTTCACTGAAGTATTACTTGAAGTGTCTGCCTTCAAAAAGGATAAGTACACACAGAGAGAGAAGAACCTCAAGATTCTTAGAGCTTTACCACCAAGCTGGGAAATCTATTCAGCTATGCAACCTCTACGTGCTGATTTCAATGATCTGTCTGTAGAAGCACTATTTGATCATTTAGCTGTCCATGAATGTGATATCAGAAGGATACATGGAACAGATCATTCCTCCAGCAAGAAGAATGAAACTAGTACTAAGAAGGAGAAAGTGACTGCCTTCAAAGCGAAGTGCAAAACAGATGAATCAACTTCATCTACTGCATCAGAAGAAGGAGGATATGATAAGTTACTGAAAGAATTCTCATTGATTGCTAAGAGAATGGACAAGATGGAAGTCAGATCAAGAAAGTATCGAAGGTTCTACAAAGACAACAAGAGTAGATACCAGAAGAACAAAGAAGCAGAACAATCTGATGACAAAACAGAAAGAAGAGGTAATGGTAAAATCACTAATCCTACTGACTATACTTGCTATGGTTGTGGAAGAACAGGACACTTCAAGACAGATTGTCCTGACCTATCCAAAAGTCAGAGAGAAGAACTACGAGCTAAAAGGGACAGAAAGCTAAAAGCACAACGTAAAGCTATGATAGCAGAAGAAAAGGAAGAAGATGATTCCAGTTCAAGCCATCTATCTGATAGTTCAACAGAAGATGATGAAGCATTCTTTGCTAAAGAAGAAGAAGACTGGGATGAATGCTTTGCAGGACTAGACAACGGTCTAGATGATGTAGAGGTAAATTCCTGCAACTCTAACTCTTCAAATAATACTGATCTGGAACAGGAAACAGAAGATCAAGATGAATATTCTTGGGATGAAGTTAATGAGATGTTCAAGAGTTACTCAAGTATCAAGAGACTTTTCAGAGAGGTTGTTGAAGAAAATGACAGATTGAAGAAAACTGAAGAGATATTGAGTAAAGCAAACACTAAGTTTGTTGCTAACATCAATGTTCTGGAAGAACAGATCAAGAGCAAAGACAGTGAGATACATTCCTTGAACTCAAAAGTCAAAGATCTTATAAATAGGAATAACATTGCTGAAGAGAAGATCAAGAAAGGTAGAGATATGATCTACAGGAGTGATGAACGTGCCAAGCTGCTTATCAACATACAACAGAAAGGCTCTGCTGGATTAGGATATCCAGGTCACTCAGAAGAAGTAGCTGGTCCAATAAAATTTGTACCAGAAAGGAAACAAGTACCAGATCAAGTGATAAACTTGAAAAATAAGAAAGATCTTCCCCAGAAGATGATGGTTAAACAATCTGGTAACAGACAGTATCATCAAACAAAAGGACATCCTGGCTACTATACTGAATCCAAACAACAGACCAGAAATAATGTCAACAGGACATCACAGAAGAAAACAGAAAGCAAAGGATCAGAGAGATATTACCCATCTGTTCTTCAATCTAAGTCCTCTGTTGATGAAAATGGGAATATCATCACTAGTTATATTACTGTTCCAAATTTAAAGCTATTCTGGATTCAAAAAGGGATCTTTGCTAATGACCAAGCACCCAGACAATAAAGGGTAGCTAAGCTTATCTAATTGCAGGACCAGAAGGCTGCAAGAAGAAGCAAGATTGCAAAAGGAACAATCTGGATAATTGATAGTGGCTGCTCAAAACACATGACATGTGACAAGAACCTACTATCAGACTACATAGAGAAACCAGGACCTCATGTCACTTTTGGATGTAATTCAAAAGGATATACCAGAGGATATGGAAACATAAAAGTAGGCAAGACCACCATTTCAAATGTCTCATATGTTGAAGGTCTCAGCCACAATCTGTTCTCCGTAAGTCAGTTCTGTACCAATGGTAATCAGATTGTTTTCAATGCTGACAACTGTTTGGTTAAGAACAAGGAAGGAGATGAGATACTCCTTACCGGGAAATTGCAAGACAGATTATATATTGTGCAATGGAACAACCAGATAGAGACCTGTCTGGTCACAAAGACAGTGTCAGAAACTAGCTGGCTTTGGCATAAAAGATTAAGCCATCTCAACTTCAAATCAATCAATAAGATTGCACGAGAGAAACTAGTTGAAGGATTGCCAGAACAAGTCTATGACAAAAGTCACGTTTGTGAAGCTTGTCAAGCAGGAAAGCAGACCAGATCATCCTTTTCGAGCAAATCTGCCCAGAGCTCAACCAGAATACTAGAATTACTACATTTAGACTTATTTGGTCCAGTCAAACCATTAAGCATAAATGGTAGGAAATATACTCTAGTCATCATTGATGATTATTCAAGATTTACTTGGGTAATATTCTTGCATAAGAAGAAAGAAACTCTGGAGAAGCTGCCAAACTTTCTCAACAAAATTACCAAGAAAAAGGAAGTTTCTGTTACCACCATCAGAACAGATCGAGGAACAGAATTTCTAAACCAGAAAATTGAGGAATATTGCAACCAGATGGGTATCACTCACCAGACATCTGCTGCAAGAACTCCTCAACAGAATGGAGTAGTTGAGAGAAGAAACAGATCTTTAAAAGAAGCAGCTCGCACTATGCTCAACGCAACCAGACTGCCTAAGAAATTTTGGGCAGAAGCCATCTATACAGCATGCTACACCCAGAACAGATCAGTTGTCACCATCAGACATGGGAAGACACCATACGAGATATGGAACAACAGAAAACCCAGGATTCATTATTTTCGTTCTTTTGGCTGTCTGTGTTACATACACAATAATGGGAAATCTCAGTTGAAAACTTTTGATAGCCAAGCTGATCCAGGAATATTCTTAGGATATTCTGATGTTAGCAAAGCTTATAGAGTTTTTAACAAGAGGACTCACATTGTGGAAGTAACACCTCATATTGTTTTTGATGAATCTGGTATTAGTGACAGAGAGCTAGACATTGATCAAACACATGACCAGAACATAAACCAGAAAGAAATCCAGAACAAGAATCAGAAAGAAAAAGGGATTCTGTTAGAAGATATTCTAATCTGGAATACATCAGAAGAATATGAAGTTGAAGTTCCAAACAATGCTGAAGCAGCTAGCTCACAGCAAGGGGGAACAGAACAGATTAGTCCAGAGAGCAATCAGCCAGAAGGTGAAAATAATCTTAATGAACCAGAACCAGATCAACCAGAAGAATCAAGCAATACTAATGGTTGGAATAATGATCAAGAAGAACCAGAAGATGAAAATCCATTCCAAACTTCTCATCCAGAATTTGAAGACCCAACAGATGAACCAGAACATGAGATATCAGAAGAGGAGATGTCTAGCAGAAGGAAATGGATTCAAGAAAATCATCCTTCTGAACAGATTGTTGGGAACCCAATAGATAGAGTAAGAACTAGAAGAATGCATGGAGAAAGTGCACTTCTCAGCTGTTATCTGTCACGTGTTGAACCCTCTGACACCTATGAAGCACTTAGAGATGCAGACTGGGTCATAGCCATGCAAGAAGAACTCAATGAGTTCAAAAGAAACCAAGTCTGGTATATGGTTGACAGACCAAAACATCAAGGAGTGATAGGTGTAAAATGGGTATTCAAAAACAAACGTGATGAGAATGGAGAAGTAGTCAGAAACAAAGCTAGACTTGTTGCAAAGGGATACAATCAACAGGAAGGTATCGATTTTGATGAAACCTTTGCACCAGTGGCCAGATTGGAAGCAATCAGATTATTTCTAGCATATGCTGCATACAAAAGATTCAAAGTATACCAAATGGATGTTAAAAGTGCATTCCTTAATGGAATACTTGAAGAAGAAGTGTATGTTGAGCAACCACCTGGTTTTGAAGAAGAAAATCCTGACCAGAGAGTATATAGACTAGCCAAAGCTGTCTATGGTTTGAAACAAGCACCCAGAGCGTGGTATGAAACTTTATCCACATTTTTACTGGAATCAGGCTTTAAAAGAGGTTCTGTTGACAAGACACTATTTGTCATCAAAGTCAAAGAACATATTCTGCTGGTCCAGATATATGTCGATGACATAATCTTTGGATCACAATCTCCCTACCTGTGTGACAAATTTGCAGAACTAATGAAGAACAAATACCAGATGTCCATGCTGGGTGAGATGAATTTCTTTTTAGGACTGCAGGTAAAACAATTACCAGATGGTATCTTTGTTAATCAAGCAAAGTACATCAACGATCTGCTAGTCAAGTTTGGAATGAAGGATAGCAGAACAGTAAAAATTCCAATGCAATCAAATGGAAAGATAGATCCAGACCCAGAAGGAAAACCAGCAAATATTACTCAATATAGAGGAATTATTGGCTCTCTGCTATACCTTACAGCAAGCCGTCCAGATATCACATATGCCGTTGGAGTTTGCGCCAGATATCAAGCCAATCCTAAAGAATCACACATGGAAGCTGCCAAAAAGATACTTAGATATCTTAAAGGCACAGCCAATATTGGTCTCTGGTATCCACAAGATGATAATTTTGAGCTTACAGGTTACTCTGATTCAGATTATGCAGGATGCAAACTGGACAGAAAGTCAACCTCTGGAACGTGTCAATTTCTTGGAAACAAGTTGATATCTTGGTTTTCAAAGAAACAGACATCTGTTGCTACATCAACCACAGAAGCAGAATATATGGCTGCTGGAAGCTGTTGTGCACAGATACTCTGGTTGAAACAGCAATTAAGAGATTATGAGATTGATGTAAAGGAGATACCTATATTCTGTGACAGCTCAAGTGCCATAGCTATAACACAGAATCCAGTACTCCACACAAGATGCAAACATGTCGATGTGAGACATCATTTTATTAGAGATCATGTAGAGAGAAAACACATCAAGATTGAGAAGATTCATACAGACATCCAACGTGCTGACATCTTAACCAAAGCATTACCAGATGAAAGATTTAAAATGCTATGTGGAAAACTTGGACTACTCAGTCTGGATGAACATGACCAGAAGACTACAAGATAGCCATGACCAGAAGGTTACCAGATAGTCATGACCAGAAGACGACCAGATAGTCAAGACCAGAAGACTACCAGATAGTCAAGACCAGAAGACTACCAGATAGTCAAGACCAGAAGACTACTAGATAGTCAAAACCAGAAGACTACTAGATAGTCAAGACCAGAAGACTACCAGATAGTCATGACCAGAAGACTACCAGTTAGCTAATACCAGAAAGCTAATTACAAGAATGACAGAAAAGAACAGCTGAAATAAAATACACGTGGCATAATTTTATCAATTAATTGACGAAAAAGCCATGTGAAATTATTTCTTAAATGCTAAGTCAAGGGGGAACTTTTAAGGAAATTGAAGCGTCAAGATGAAAGACGTCACTCTCCTAGGATTCTGCAACATCGTTACTTCACATCCCAAGATGTTTCTGGGAAAGCAAGTGGCCTCCTTCTACCTAACATGGCAAAATGACAAGCATAGCTTCGAAGCCAACGTCCTGATGCCTATTGGGGATAGAACCAGCAAGACCCCTTACAATGTGATAGAAATGATCAACCAAGCGTACAGGTTGAAAGATGAAGGATTAACCCTGGAGGACATCACCTCTGAGCAACTACAAGAAGCTGTGGAGATTATGATGGTAATACCCATCTCCTACACTGGGAGGATGTTTCACAGATCTCTGCTGCAACCGGGATTCAAGTTGCTATTGGAAGTGGTTCAAAGGATTTTCCTTAACCACAGTGGCTCATATGATCAAGTAACCCCAGAGAAGTGCAGAATCCTCACCGCCATTGTTCTGAATCTTCGAGTGAACTGGAGCAGGATTCTGTTTGAGCTGATGGCTAAAGAAGCCAAGTTGGTCACTTACACCAAAGACAGCAAGGGCAGAGGAACTTCTGTGGAAGTTAGGAGGAATTTACGGCACTCCACCAAGATAAGTTTGATGATTGAGAAGTTTTTTAAGCAAAAAGTATGGGATGATGCTGAGGAGTACAACATCACTCACTCAATTCCCAAAGACCAGCACCATTTAGAGATGTACTTGGGACTGGCACCTCAATTTTTCAACAAAATACCAGATGAAGTGCATAAAGCCGCAGCACTGGAAGTGGGTAGTTCCAACCCTGCATGGGTTCCACCTACCAAAGGTGTGGAGAAAAAGAAGGAAAAGGTGGTGAAAGAAAAGGCAGCCAGAAAGCGAGGCAGTTCTGTAGAAACAGAAACTTCTGCCCCTCTGCCCAAACAGAAGAAGAGAAGACTCCAGAAAGTCCAGGAAACTTCTCCACCAGCAGCAACAGCAGAACAATCTGATTTTCAAGAACATGAGGAAGAAATATCACAAGCAGCAACAGAACAAACCGAAACTCCAGCAGAGGAGATACAACCAGAAACAAGCCAGAAGAATTTCTCCCCTGCTAGAACAGCTACACCCTCACCACCTCGAATGGAAAAAATCAGTGAAGAAGAGGAGGAAGAAGGAGGAGAATCAACAGATGAGGAGGAGGTCAGGAAACAACAAGCTGAAAGTGTAATCAATCTGCTGGAGAACGAAGCAGAACACTCTGTTCTACAGGAGTTCCCTGGAATCAACCTGCTTCCAGAAAGTTTGGGAGCAGCAAGACGCGTCAAGTTTTACTTGCTGATCAAGGACAGCGAGTACTATGTCTTTGACGCACTGCTTCAGCTCAAGACAATTGATGAACTCAAGAAGGAAGAAGCAACGCTGCTGAGCCTCCTTCAAGTCTCCACAGTTCTTGAAGTGAGAGCAGAATATCACCAACTTATCTCGGACCTCATGAAGCAGGAGGCAGCAGCATTGAAAGTCGATTTATCAACAGCACAACCTGAGGTCCAGATACCAGAATCTGTTTCCACGCACCATCAACCAGCACAGGCAGAAACTTCAACAAGACATTCTCCCAAGAAAACACCTATCATTGACCTGGATTCTGGTGAAGACAAACCAGTAGGTCAACACATTGGCGGGGAGCCCAGCAATGAAATTTATACCCATGGCGCTGCACAGAAGTTGAAGAAACATGTCAACTTCTATACCATGGAAGAACTCTTGGAAAGAGAACCCAAGACTTTCAACAACTACCAGCTGGACAACCTGATTACACTGAGAGTTGAAGATTGTCTGACAGCAACCTGCAACACACTGCAAGAGAAAGCCATCCAGATACTCACTGATTTCAACCAACATCAGAAAGAGTATGTCAACGACATGGATGAAGATATCCGAAGAAAACTTCGCACAGTGAGGAAAGAGCTGGATAAAAAGATAGATGATGACAGAGCATCAACTGAAGCAGGTCAAGCCAAAATCAACCTACGCCTGACTGGAATTGATGAAAAAGCTGAAAAAGCCACTTCCTTGCTAGCTGATTTGCTAGCCAAACAAGATGAAACAATCAGTGCAGCTGTTGACAGGAAAGGAACTGCACTCGCTGCTCAACTCAAGGAAGACACAGACCTGTCCATCCACTCCCATCTAGCTCTTTTTGAAAAAGAGAAATTTGTGGAGCTGATGCGGAAAAACCAGGTCGATGTCCTAAATGACCTTCTGTATCCAACTCCAGAGGACTTTGAAACCCAAAACAATCGCCTAACTGCTGTAGAAGAGCTTCAGGAGACATATGACAAAACTCTGTCTACCATGAACAGCAGGTTAGAGAAGAAAGTTGATGCCTCTGATCAGACAATCAACCATCTGCTTGGTTTTAAAGAAGATGCTGAGGCAAAAATGGAGAAGATGAATGAGGAGATTACCTCTTTACGTACACTCATCAATACCCTCTTTGATGATGTCAAAAAGGGGGAAATCTCTGGAGGAAAGGGAGGTAAAAGCGGCAAGGGCTTAACAGAAGCAGCAGATGCTGGAACAGAAACACCAGCACAAGAAGCACCTGTACCCGCAACTCAACCCAGACCAACCACACCTCCACGACCTGATCCTACTCTTCTAGGATCAGAAACAGCTCAAACTACATCTCACACCCCCAAAGACAAAGGCAAGAAGCCTATAGATGAAGGGGACCAGATAGCAGAGTTGCTGCTTTTTGGAGTGAGCATGGATCAAGCCTGTGATCCAATGTTCAGAGCGCAGTTCTACAAGGAACAGGCAGAAAGGGAGAGGAAACTGGCTGCCCAGGAAGCTAAAGAGAAATCCTTCCAAACTCCCTTCTCTTCGCCTTCATCAACAGAGCGTTCGCAGCAACAATCATCTGCATCAACCACCCAGTCCAAAAAGAAGAAGAAGAAACCCTTCTCCTGGAACCTGTCATTACAGAAACAGACACCCAAAGATACATGGGTTCCAGAAGAGGATCAGATTGACTGGGAGAAAGTGAAACAAGGTTTTATTTTGAATAGATATTTTTTGAAGGAGCCTACATATTCTGAAGCAACTCCAGATGAGGATTTCAACAGATACCTTGAGAATTTTGGTGATCAAGAGCTTATACAGAGAATCAGAAAAGCTGCTTCTGATGCCAAAATCCAGTTGAAGGCACCTGAGAAAGAATTCATGATCTGCCCAACGATACCAGGCAGTAATCTTCCTGACAAGACTTACATTCTTAACTACATCAACCAGCTGGCCAAGATCAAGGGATACAAGATAGATAACCATGATCCTAACTATGCCAGAGTTAGAGATGGGATCTATGAAAGCATCCAGCTGGTTTCTGATGCACAGAGGGAGAAAATGAAGAAGGGTGGAGCTGCAAGATGGTTCTCATAGACAATCCTTGTATCTTCTGTTTTTGTTTCACCTGTTAATCTCTTGTACTCAACAATTCACATATCAATGAATTTGGAGTTTTTCTTATCTCTCTGTTGCTTACTGTTATTTATCTTAAATAACAAATTAACCTGTTTGTCCAGAACATGATACAAGTAACATTGTTTTTACTAAGTGTGGTTTTGACATCATCAAAAAGGGGGAAATTGTTGGGAACCCCATAACATTTCTTAGTTTTGATGATGGTTTTTCAAAACACACTTGATATAATACATGTTCTGTACCTTCTACTTGGTTTCAACATAACAGATAGTCGAAACTGGTTCAAACAGAACGATAGAAGATGTCTTGAACAGATGCTAAAACCAGCAAGTCTCAAGCAGAAGGCTGGAACAGAAAGCTGGAGCAGAAGACTAAGTTAGAGACATAACGCTAAAACCAGCAAGTCTCAAGTAGAAGGCTGGAACAGAAAGCTAAGTCTCAAGACAGAAAGCTCAACCAGCAAGTCTCAAGACAGAATGCTAAATCAGAGAGTCTCAAACCAGAGAGTCACAAACCAGAGAATCTCAAACCAGCAAGTCTCAAGACAGAATGCTAAATCAGAGAGTCTCAAAATGAAGCTAGTTAACTTTGACAGAAAGTTAAAAGATGGAAGATGCTTCGAACAGAAAGTATTTCTACCAGAAAGTACTCTACCAAAACGTATTCTAACAGAAAGTACTCCTACCAGAAAGTCTTTTCTACCAGAAAGTAGTTCAACCAGAAAATGGTTAACGTATGCTCAACCAGAAAAGCATCTCAACCAGAAAGTCACTAGACCAGAAAGGTTACATCCAGAAGGGTAGAAGCAAACCAGATAGAGCATAACCAAATCCGTCAATGAAGCATTAAAGACTTTCCATCAAAGAAATAGAAACTGAATCATTGATTGATATGAAGAAGGAAAGCAAATCACAGATGATCTGCTTACCATTCATAAAAGATTCAATCAACAAATCTACAAGGAAATAAGAGATACGATTGATTGGCAATTAACAAATCAAATCAAGCCAATCAACAAACGGCTAGAATTTCAAATTCAGAGCCTATATAAATTTGAAGATTTAAAAGAAGAAGAATATACACAAGCGCTATACAGCAGAAACACTTTCAAGCACTCTATCTCTAAATCAGACTTAAGCTTCAACCTGTTCGTGATCATAATCACACCAAACCACCTCGATTCAAGTCTGTCTTATCGAGAGAAGGAGATCTTTACTAGCTAGTAGTTTTCTAGTGGATTAACGTGAAGATAGCCTCTGTTTACAGTAGTTTTCTGTAAGTTGTAAAGGGACACGACCCTTATTCGTGCATAAGTTTCAAACCAGTTTGTACTTGGAACTTGTGGCTCGTTCTCAGCGAGGTTAAATAAGAAGAGTATCCTAGTAGTGGATATCTAATCCAGTTTGGATTAGACCGTGGACGTAGGGGGTTTCCCGAACCACGTAAAAATAACTGTGTTATTTAAATTCTGCATTTTATATTAAGTTGTTTTTATTCTGCATCTATCATACTCATTCAAATCTGCATTCTTAATCAACTTCCTAAATATTCGATTAAGTCTTCAAAAGATTTTCATAACAAGAGCACCGACTAAAGTCCACCATTATTCCGCACACAATACTTAGTTTGAAAACAAGTTCACACTTGCTTTCTGCTTTGTATATCTCACTTGAGAGAATTTATCTGGATAGAGTCTAATTGATTGAAAATCAATCTGTTCTATCACTTTGAGCAATCTGCAAATCAGAAAGCTTACATCTCTCTGATTAATTTAGTCAAGTAAACTGAAAAGTTTGCATTTGGTGTATTCCCCCCCCCATACACCAAACCTTGCTCTTTCGGGACCAACAATCTGGATAATAGATAGTGGCTGTTCAAAACACATGACGTGTGACAAGAGCCTACTATCAGACTACATAGAGAAACCAGGACCTCATGTCACTTTTGGATGTAATTCAAAAGGATATACCAGAGGATATGGAAACATAGAAGTAGGCAAGACCACCATCACAAACGTATCATACGTTGAAGGACTTAGCCACAATCTATTCTCTGTAAGTCAGTTCTGTACCAATGGTAATCAGATTGTCTTTAATGCTAACAATTGTTTGGTTAAGAACAAAGAAGGAGATGAGATACTCCTTACCGGGAAATTGCAGGATAGATTATATATTGTGCAATGGAACAACTAGATAGAGACCTGTCTGGTCACTAAGACAGTTTCAGAAACTAGTTGGCTGTGGCATAAACGATTAAGCCATCTCAATTTCAAGTCAATCAATAAGATTGCACGAGAGAAACTAGTTGAAGGACTACCAGACCAAATATATGACAAGAATCACATCTGTGAAGCATGTCAAGCTGGAAAACAGACCAGATCATCATTTTCTAGCAAATCTGCTCAGTCCTCTACCAGAATCTTAGAGTTACTACATTTAGACTTATTTGGTCCAGTTAAGCCATTAAGCATAAATGGTAGAAAATACACTCTGGTCATCATTGATGATTATTCAAGATTCACATGGGTAATCTTCTTATATAAGAAGAAAGAAACTCTGGAGAAGCTGCCAAACTTTCTTAACAAAATCACCAAGAAAAAGGAAGTTTCTGTCACCACCATCAGAACAGATCGTGGAACAGAGTTCCTAAACCAGAAGGTTGGGGATTACTGCAACCAGATGGGAATTACACATCAGACATCTGCAGCAAGAACTCCTCAACAGAATGGGGTAGTTGAAAGAAGAAACAGATCACTAAAGGAAGCAGCTCGTACTATGCTCAATGCAACCAGATTACCAAAGAAATTTTGGGCAGAAGCCATTTATACAGCATGCTACACACAGAACAGATCAGTTGTTACCATCAGACATGGGAAGACACCCTACGAGATATGGAACAATAGAAAACCTAGGATACATTATTTTCGCTCTTTTGGTTGTCTGTGTTACATTCACAACAATGGGAAATCTCAGCTGAAAACCTTTGATAGCAAAGCTGATCCAGGAATATTCTTAGGATATTCTGATGTTAGCAAAGCTTATAGAGTTTTCAACAAGAGGACTCACATTGTGGAAGTAACACCTCATATTGTTTTTGATGAATCTGTTATTAGCGACAGAAACCTAGATGTTGATCAAACAAAAGAACAGAACAAGAACCATAAAGCAAAAGGAATTCTGCTAGAAGATATTCTAATCTGGAATACATCAGAAGAGAATGATGTTGAAGTTTCAAACAATGCTGAAGCAGTAAGCTTGCAGCAAGGGGGAACAGAACAGACACCCTTAAATACACCAGAACACAATGAGCCAGAAGGAGGAAACAATACTAATGAACCAGAACCAGATCAACCTGAAGAATCAAGAGATACAAATGGTTGGAACAATAATCAAGAAATTGAAGAACCAGAAGTGGACAATCCTTTTCATACACCTCATCCAGAATTTGAGGACCCAACAAATGAACCAGAACCTGAGATATCAGAAGAAGAAATGACCAGCAGGAAGAGATGGATACAGGACAATCATCCTCCTGGACAGATTGTTGGGAACCCAACAGACAGAGTGAGAACTAGAAGAATGCATGGAGAAAGTGCACTTCTCAGCTGCTATCTATCATGTGTTGAACCCTCTGACACTTATGAAGCACTTAGAGATGCAGACTGGGTCATAGCTATGCAAGAAGAACTCAATGAGTTTAAAAGAAACCAAGTCTGGTATATGGTAGACAGACCAAAACACCAGGGAGTGATAGGTGTCAAATGGGTATTTAAAAACAAACGAGATGAAAACGGAGAAGTAGTCAGAAATAAGGCTAGACTTGTTGCAAAGGGATACAATCAACAGGAAGGTATCGATTTTGATGAGACCTTTGCACCAATGGCCAGATTGGAAGCAATTAGGCTATTTTTAGCATATGCTGCATACAAAAGATTTAAAGTATACCAGATGGATGTTAAAAGTGCATTCCTAAATGGCATACTTGAAGAAGAAGTGTATGTTGAACAACCACCTGGTTTTGAAGAAGAGAATCCTGACCAGAGAGTATATAGACTAGCTAAAGCTGTCTATGGCTTGAAACAAGCACCCAGAGCGTGGTACGAAAGATTATCAACATTCCTACTGGAATCAGGATTCAGAAGAGGTTCTGTGGACAAGACACTGTTTGTCATCAAAGTCAAAGAACACATTCTGTTGGTCCAGATATATGTCGATGACATAATCTTTGGATCACAATCTCCCTATCTGTGTGATAAATTTGCAGAACTAATGAAGAACAAATACCAAATGTCCATGATGGGAGAGATGAATTTCTTTCTAGGATTGCAGGTAAAGCAACTACCAGACGGTATCTTTGTTAATCAAGCAAAGTATATCAATGATCTGTTAGTCAAATTTGAAATGAAAGACAGCAAAGCAGTTAAAATTCCAATGCAATCCAATGGGAAGATAGACCCAGATCCAGAAGGGAAACCAGCAAACATTACACAATATAGAGGAATTATTGGCTCTCTGTTATATCTTACTGCAAGTCGTCCAGATATCACATATGCAGTTGTAGTATGTGCAAGATATCAAGCCTATCCTAAAGAATCACATAAGGAAGCTGCCAAAAAGATACTCAGATATCTTAAAGGGACAGCTCACATTGGTCTCTGGTATCCACAAGATGATAATTTTGAACTCACAGGCTATTCTGACTCAGACTATGCAGGATGCAAGCTGGACAGAAAGTCTACCTCTGGAACATGTCAATTCCTTGGAAACAAGTTGGTATCTTGGTTTTCAAAGAAACAGACATTTGTTGCTACATCAACCACAGAAGCAGAATATATGGCTGCTGGAAGCTGTTGTGCACAAATCCTATGGTTGAAACAGCAACTAAGAGATTATGAGATTGAAGTGAAGGAGATACCTATATTCTGTGATAGTTCAAGTGCAATAGCTATAACACAGAATCCAGTACTCCACACAAGATGCAAGCATGTCGATGTGAGACATCATTTTATTAGAGATCATGTAGAGAGAAAGCACATCAAGATCGAGAAGATTCATACAGACATCCAACGTGCTGATATTTTAACTAAAGCCTTACCAGAAGAAAGGTTTAAGATGCTATGTGGTAAACTTGGATTACTCAGTCTAGATGGAGAACAACAGAAGGTCACCAGAGAGTTGTCAATAGAAGGTCTCCAGAGAGTTATCAACAGAAGGTCACCAGATAGCTGACAGCAGAAGACTACCAGATAGTCGACAACAGAAAGCCAACAAAAGATTGACATCAGAAAGTTAATAGAATATCCATAATGCCTAATCTGAAGAAAGTGACACGTGGAATCTAATTCTTAATTACTAAGTCAAGGGGGAATTTTCTACGAATCGGAAGCGTCTTAAGAGACATGGCGTCACTCCGTACAATCAATACCCAAGATTACAGTCTGAAAAAGTTACCTTTTTGATCTAGATTTACTAAAATCTTTATCTTAAATGATGATTAGCCCACCTTTGGGTACTGTGATCGAGAAAATCCCTGCGAAAACAGGAAAAAGGAAAGTTGCACTGAAGGAAAAGATTTGCACACGCTATTCTACAACCCTAGAATCTAGAGCGTACATCACACGCAAGTAAACGCGGCAAAATAAAAGAAAGAAGCGGGAAAATCTAAAAAGGGAAGATATTCAGCCTATCTTTTACTTATTTACCTCCTTCATCTTCCTTATTTATTGTTATATATATGCGATATAAATCTCCGAACTGTTCACCTTCACTTTCATCGCACTGAGCACTACTTTTCTTAAGCACTTAAGCATTTCTTAAATCTCTCTGCAAACTCTATTCAAAATCACTTTGCGAGTTGAACATGGCACCACAAACTTCATTTTTTCTCCAACACATTGCTGAGGTTCAGAGGTTTCTTTCACCTGAACCATATGCTGTTCTTGACACCCATGGTTTTCGAAAACTCGAGGAAATTTTTGCCATGGTTACACGCTGCAAAGGTTTTACAGTCATTATATTTCCTTTATATCTACATTTTATTGCACATTCTGTGTTATGTGAACTGCTAATCTTACTGTTTTTGTGCAAATTTTCATGCTTGGTCATGTAATCTGATGAATATATATATATATTTGCCTTGAATGTTCTTGTGATATTAGGTTTTTGCAATATCGTTACTGGGCACCCCAAAATGTTTCTGGCAAAACAAGTAGCCTCTTTCTATCTGACATGGCAGAGTGACAAACATGGCTTTGAAGCTAATGTTTTGATGCCAATCGGGGATAGAACAAGCAAAACCCCATCCAACGTGATTGAGATGATCAACCAGACCTATAGGTTGAAAGATGAAGGTCTATCCTTGGAAGAGATCACTTCTGCACAACTGCAAGAAGCAGTGGAAATAGTAATGGTGATACCGATAAAGTATACTGGAAGAATGTTTCAGAGATCTCTACTTCAACCAGGTTTCAAGTTACTACTGGAACTGGTTCAAAGGATTTTTCTGAATCATAGTGGAACATATGACCAAGTGACCCCGGAGAAATTCAGAATTCTCACAGCTGTTGTACTCAACCTTCGAATCAACTGGAGCAGAATTTTGTTTGAACTGATGGCTAAGGAAGCCAAGTTGGTCACTTACACCAAGGACAGCAGGGGCAGAGGAACCTCGGTGGAAGTTAGAAGAAATCTCCGACACTCCACCAAGATCAGTTTGATGGTGGAAAGATTCTTCAAGCAGAAAGTCTGGGATGATGCTGAGGAATACAACATTAATCACTCTATTCCCAAGGACCAGCACCAGCTGGAAATGTCTCTGGGACTAGCACCACAATTCTTCAACAAGATACCAGATGAGGTGCATCGTGTTGCCGCACTGGAAGTCGGTAGTTCTAACCCTACATGGGTTCCACCTACTAAAGGCGTAGAGAAGAAGAAGGAGAAGGTAGTTAAAGAAAAGACAGCACGTAAGCGAGGAAGTTCTGTTGAGACAGAAACTTCTGCTTCCCTGCCAAAACAAAAGAAAAGGAGACTCCAGAAAGTGCAAGAGCCTTCTTCACCACCAGCACAAACAGCAGAACAATCAGATATGCCAGCACACACAGAACAAGAAACAGAGGCACCACAAGCAACAGAAGAACAAGCAGAGAACCCCGGTGCTGATGTGGAACCAGAAACAAGTCATATTCCACATCCGGAGAAAGATTTTTCTCCCGCCAGAACAGCTACCCCTTCTCCCAACAGAATGGAAAGGATAAGTGAAGATGAAAAGAAAGGAGAGTCAGCTGATGAGGAAGAAGAGAGGAAGCGTCAGGCAGAAAGTGTCATCCATCTGCTTGAGAATGAAGCAGAACACTCGGTGCTGCAAGCCTTTCCTGGTATTCAATCTCTACCAGAAAGTTTGGATGCAGCAAAACGTGTCAAGTTCTACTTGCTGGTTAAAGACAGCGAGTATTACATTTTTGATGCTCTGCTTCAACTCAAGACCATTGACGACTTAAAGAAAGAAGAGGCCATCCTACTCAATCTACTCCAAGTTTCCACAGTTCATGAAGTGAGAGCAGAATATCAACAACTTATCTCGAGCCTCATGAAGCAGGAGGCAGCAGCACTGAAGGTTGATCTGCCAACACCACAACCTGAGGTCCAGATGCCAGAATCTGTTCCCACACACCATCAACCAGCACAGGGAGAAACTTCATCCAGACAGTCTCCCAAGAAAACACCCATCATCGACCTTGACTCTGGCGATGATGAACCAGTAGGCCAGCACATTGGTGGAGAGTCAAGCAATGAAATTTATACCCATGGCGCTGCACAGAAGTTGAAGAAACACGTCAACTTCTACACCATGGAAGAACTCTTGGAAAGAGAGCCCAACACATTCAACAACTACCAGCTGGACAACCTGATCACCCTTCGCGTTGAGGATCAGATGACGGATATCTGTAACTCTCTTCAAGAGAAGGCTAAACAGATACTCTCTGATTTCAATCGACACCAGAAAGACTACGTCAACGACATGGACAAGGACCTCAGAGGTAAACTCAGAAAAATCAGGGATGACCTGAATAAAAAGATGGATGATGATAGAGCAGCAACTGAAGCTAACCAGAACAAGATCAATCTCCGTCTAACTGGAATAGATGAAAAAGCAGAAAAGGCCACTGAATTGATAGCTGATCTTCTGGCTAAACAAAAAGAAACCATTGATGCTGCCGTAGCACAGAAAGGCATTCAACTTGCTGCTCAACTGAAGGAAGACACTGACCTGTCCATCCACTCCCAACTAGCTCATTTTGAAAATGAGAAATTTGTGGAGCTGATGTGGAAACACCAGGTCGCTGTCTTAAATGACCTTCTCTACCCCAACCCCGAAGAGTACGAGCAGCAAGTCACTCGTATCACTGCCGTTGAAGAACTCCAAGAAACATATGACAAGACTCTGTCAACACTAAACAGCAGGTTTGAGCAGAAACTTAATGCTACTGATCAGACAGTTAATCTACTGCTTGGGTATAAGGCTGATGCTGAGGATAAAGTGGCAAAGATGACAGAGGAAATTGCTTCTCTGCGTACGCTCCTATCAACCCTCTTTGATGATGTCAAAAAGGGGGAAATATCAGGAGGCAAAGGAAGCAAAGAAAGCAGCAAGATGTTGAGAACAGAAGAGGTGGAGATGACAACAGAAACACCAGCACCAACCCAACCCAGACCTACTACTCCTCCAAGACCAGATCCCACTCTAATTGGAACAGAACAACTAGCTCAACCAGCATCACAACCAGCTCAACCAACATCACACACTCCCATGGACAAAGGCAAAAAGCCGATAGACGAGGGTGACCAGATAGCTGAGCTTCTGTTGTTCGGAGTAAGCATGGATCAAGCCTGTGATCCAGTGTTCAGAGCACAATTCTACAAAGACCAGGCAGAGAGGGAGAGAAAGCTGGCTGCCCAGGAAGCTAAAGAAAAATCTTTTCAAACTCCCTTCTCCTCGCCTTCATCAACAGAGCGCTCGCAGCAACAGTCATCTCAGTCAACCACCCAGTCCAAAAAGAAGAAGAAGAAAACCTTCTCCTGGAACCTGTCTTTAAAGAAACAGACACCCACAGATGCTTGGGTTCCAGAAGGAGATCAGAATGACTGGGAAAAAGTGAAGCAAGGTTTTATCCTAAACATATATTTTTTGAAGGAGCCCACATACTCAGAGTCTACACCGGATGAAGATTTTCATCGCTATCTGGAGAATTTTGGTGATCAAGAGCTTATACAGAGGATCAGAACAGCTGCTTCTGTTGCCAAAATCCAGCTAAAAGCACCAGAAAAGGAATACATGATCTGCCCAACTATACCAGGCAGCAATCTTCCAGATAAGACGTACATTCTGAACTACATCAATCAACTGGCAAAGATCAAAGGCTATAAAATCGACAACCATGATCCAAACTATGCCAGGGTGAGAGATGGGATATATGAGAGTATTCAGTTAATCTCTGATGCACAGAGAGAGAAGATGAAGAAGGGCGGAGCAGCTAGATGGTTCTCTTAGATAGATAATTCTTATCTTTTACTTTTTGCTCTACGTCTTTTCTGCTGACCCTTGTACTCTGAAATTCATATATCTATGAATATGGGGTTTTCTTATCTTATTGTTGTTTTACTGTTATTTAACTTAAATAACAAAAAGCTAATCTCTCCAGAACA
>JAPKLX010003931.1:0-10493 GCA_026898415.1 Leonotis leonurus
GCTACTTTGTAGTTTAAATAGTATTTTACACCGTGCATGTTAGTTTTTATGAGTTGATGGTGCATATAAATGGATGTTGGGTCGAATAAATAAGGTTTTGTTGGAGTTCATTCGTTGGAGATATGTTATGACACAATGCACAATAAAAAAATGTAACAATGCACTGTCGTTCATACACTGTTTGTCCTTAAATTTGGGAAAAAAATTAGGATTTGTACAAAATATATCTTGTATTTGAATTATTCATTGAATTCTATTGTTAATATTGTGGATTTTTATTCTGGTTTTCCTTTAATTGTACGTCACAAAATAACAATTTGCTCTAATAATTTATATTGTCATTTTGTATTTAAATATAATGCATTATATATCATACTGATGTGCATTCTATTTTATACTTTGTTATTATTTATTAATAAACGCAACAAACTAGTATGTATGCATTGTGTTAGAAAGATAAATGCATTGATAATTATTATATTATGCATTGTGATATATGTATACGAGCCGTTCATTTTGTTACATTTGTTTGACTGTATTGTGTTGTTACATTTGTTTTCAACTGTAATGTTTATTACTATTATCTAAACTGTTTATCAACATGATATGCATTATATATTACACACTATTTGGATGGTTGTTTACAGAGAGAACCAAGTCACGACATGACCCCGCTCCCCGAAAATCTTTGGTTGTTGCACACCCCAAGGGTGATAGAATACAAACGAAGGTGGGAAAGAGGAAGAGAAAGGATAAGAGTACTGAACCACAAAAACCAACCATTTCGTATACGAGTGAAAGCTATACAGAAGATGATCGTGTTGTAAGCACAAAAGCAAACTACCCGCTCATCTCGTGTAGAACAAGTCCATCAACCTTATTTGCAGCTGTTAGCAGATTCAACGACAGACAGAAGGCTGCAGTGCGTAGTATGGGGTTCGGTCATCTACTTGATTTGAGGATACGTGATCTGCCTACAAAGCTCGGCCACTTTGTGGTTAAGTCATTTGACCACAAAAGCTGCGAAGTTGTTTTGAAGAACAACAAAAGAATAGCGGTTCTGGATGAAGACGTCTTCAGGGTCTTTGGTGTGCCTATTGGGGGTAAATTGATTGTCGAAGATGGACGTGAAAACGGTAAAGATCTGCTTGAGGAGTGGAATAGCGGCTCGATGTGATCAGACCATACAATCTCGTTAAACTTCTTAGTGAAATCAGCATTCTCTTTCAAGCTCTTTGAAATCTTATCCGCAACCTTGCACATTATATGCCACATACAAAAACGGTGTATTGTTTGTGGGAAAACACATTCCACAACAATCTTGATAGTTGGATCTTGGTCTGTAATCAATATACTTGGTCTTGCACCCATACATTCTTGGAACCTGTTGAATACCCATGAATACGATTCTACGTCCTCCGATGTAAGAAGCGCTGCTGCAAATGTTACACACTTCCCATGATTGTCTTTTCCAGTGAATGGAGCAAAGATCATGTTGTACCTGTGATAAAATATAAGATGCATATTAATGAATTATATAGTGCATTTGTTTAAAACGTATAGTGCATTTAATTTGATCATATACAATATAAAAAAACTGTAAACATACTTATTAGTACAATATGTTGCATCAAAAGATACAACATCGCCAAACGCATTGAAATTGCTTTTAGCATGCTCGTCTGCCCAAAACAGACTCGCTATCTTCTCACTTCCATCCACGGCATATTCGAATGTGAAACCATTGCACACCTCCTTTTGCTTTTGCATTTTATCCAAAATAATCTAGGCATCAACACCAATAACAAATGCACGAAGATCACGCTTGAAATTTTTAAAATCAGACAAGTTGCACCCAACATCATCATAATTACCAACCAACTCTCTAAAGAGGCGAAAAGAACGCATGGGTCCTATATTCACCATTGCACAGTTCAATATAAAATTCTGATGGCCAACATCAAACGTTCTGTGCACCTTCATAAACCTTTTGAATTCAATAGACATCATATCATGATTATGTGCCTCAACGAAAGCTTTGACACGATAACCATCTGCACCATTCAAAAATAGTATAATTCTAGCCCTGCAATTTGTCCGACTGGACAATCTACGCCTTTTCCTATTATTCTCATCTAAACGGTTAACATTCTTTAAGCCTTCACGATTGCACAACACGTATCTGGAAATAATTGTACCATCTTTAGCCCTTGTCATGGTACCATGCCGTATGTCGAACCCACATATTGCAGCATACGTTTTATAAAACTGGATACCATCTTCTAAATTTTTAAAAACTTGACCTACTTCTGGTTTCAATTTGTCCTCACACTTAGGTATATAAATATCTCCTTCATCTGAATTATAGCAATCTCCCGTACCTTAAAAACCATAATGAAAAACAGATATAAGAACACATACAAACCTAATAGACAAAACCTATTATTTATAAAATATGTTAACAACGCATATTGTATTACATGATGATGCACTTATATATATATTTGTAACTCAAGTACATACATATTATGATCAATTGACTTATTGTATTACTAATGCATATTGCTGAATATATTTATGCATTTTGGTATATTTTACTATGCATTAACTTTGTAAATACAATTAATACTACTCTTACTTCGCGTGAATTACTTACATATAATGTCATCATCATTGACTCGTATAACCTATCAGGCAAACATTATGATCAATTTAATACCGAAAAAACTCGAATAATAAATTGTGCAATTTACTATACAAAAAAACGCATAATTTAATGAACCCTTACACATGCATAAAACAAGAACAACGATGCATAAGATTCTATTGATAATGCATATTACTTCATATAATAACTCATTGCGCAAACCTCCTACTCGATCAACACAAAGAAATGTACCTTCAATCTGTTCATCTGCCATATTCTTTAACTTTACCACGAAATTGATGTATGACTATCAATTCGTAATTGATCCATTATGAATCATAGAATAAATCTATAATGTAGTAATTACGGAAAGTAAATAACCACCATATTAATTGCATCAGTTACTTCCTTAAATCTCTCATAGTTTGCTTGAAATATAACACGTCCAACTCTCTCTCATACCATAAAATTACTTAATTGTCCTTCTACTAACTCAAACTAGGCGAGAATCAATAATAAACATAATTAAAAATTCCAATTAATACAAACCGTTGGATTAGATTGATTAATGGCCCAGATTATTTCCTATTTCCTACTTTAAAAACCTTTTGTATATGATCGATACCCTATATATATATATATAGTTTTCAATTAAAAGTTAATTTTGATAGCGTTTTTGTAATTAATATATCAACTGAACCGTCTTTTACACAGTTATGATTCCAAATCGAACTGTCAAATATAGTTGCAACCTCATGAAACAATCTAGTTACGGTTGGATTACGTACCCTTAGATTTTGAATTTGATTTGATGAAATACTTCAAATGTAAATATTGATGGGGGCATTGATATAAAATGAAGGGTAAAAATTAAAATTACCCAAAACAGAAAACTTGTATGTTAAATATAACCAAAATGTAAAGTAACATGTAAAAAATACCCACTTTATCAAAAGTGGTCAAAATTTATCTCACTTTTTCCTAAAATTCAACAAAGTTAACGGTACACACAATATTTCCTCTCACCTCTCTTCTTCATCTTCTTCTTTCTTCCATAACCACCACCGGTTACCCTCCTTCCACCGCCATCTCCACCACCGGTTGCTCAACACAGTCCCATTCCGAAGCTGCAATGGCCAACTCCGATGAGGAAATTCCCCAACATATTCAGGTAATCCTCACCACAATTCATACGGTTGAAACACAATGCATCTACAATCGTATGAAAATCTCATTTTTTTTCCCCAATATACGACTGTTTTAACGTATGTATGTTCTAAGTTGAATATTTTCATCCGTTGTTTACATAATATAGTTTGAAATCATATTTACGTCGCGTTTATGCCACAACCTCCACAGGAGCCTGTTTATCCAGACGACGAGACAGTTCAAAAATTCAAACACTTTATAAAGATGTCTCGGAATAATTCAGTGAATACCATCGAGACTGGGTATCCTTTGACTGTTGGATGGTTCAAAGAGATTATGGACTTCAAGCAAGACTACTATACAGAGGTAAATAACCTATAAAGTCGAGTTTTATTTGACATTACTACTTTTGACTTAATTTTCTATAATTTATTTTTTACAGACGGTTGACCTGTATATGATGGCACTTCAGTCGAGATTGATACGTGGAGACCACGTTTATCCAGATCAAATGAAGGGGAGAACCGTCATTTGCAACACCGATTATTTTGTAAGTTATTAACTTGATAATATTTGAATATTACTAATTTTATTATTTGTAAGTTATTAACTAAATAACATTGATTTTATAGACGAAAATGGAGCGTGAGTATGACGATTGCCTCGCTGATATGACGAAAATTGAGCGATGGTTTTTGGTCGAGAGTTCAAATTTCTCGGTGATTTTTCCTATATGTCTAATATTAGTGAAGAAGTTCAAAATTCTCGGATCAAAGCGTTGAGGCCACTGTATTATGGTCCCAATAGTGATGAAGTGTTCTGGATATTATATGAAGAATTCACATGGAAGCTTGCTGAAGATGTCCGATAATTCCATCAGACAGATAGTCACAGTTGTGGGATTCGAACCCACGCACCAAAGATATATGAGAATTTTAGAGTGCATTTTAAACCAACTGGACCATCACATCTCATCATTTATTAAATATAAATCAATCTTATTAAACGTAACATAAGCACATAACAAATTTAAAAGAGCATGAAATTGTGCAAAGTGGGATTCGAACCCATGCATCAAACATATACATCTCATCATTTCTTAAATATAAATGAATCTTATTAAACGTAACATAATGCATGTTAAACCAACTAGACCATCACATCTCATTGTTTATTAAATATGAATCAATCCTATTAAACGTAAGGTAAGTACATATCCAAATGTTAATTACACAACTAATAATCATATCCAAATAGTACCAATTACACAACTAATAATCATCCTCTAACTGAGGGCAATCAGAACCAGAATGTCCTGTCATGCCACAATGAGGGCATCTTCGACTTTCTCTACTTCTTCTTCTTGATGTCTCACCTCTTGATCTACGTCTACTAAGTCTCGGTCGACCAGACATTCTTATAGCTTTATTCGGCAACACTTGCACATTAGCCACATCGGCTGGTAGATCTCAAGTACTTTTATGAGGTACACGTGCAATCTGTACTCTATAGGTTGCTGCCCACGCTTCTCGGCTGTAAAATTTCACTATAAATTGAGGGATCGACAGTCCAACATTCCTGAATTCAAAAACATAATTAATAAGATATAATTAATGAAAAAACTAAATTTTAATTCTCTATAATGAAAATTTATACGTACTTAATCGTCGCGATCGCATGAGAACAAGGAATGAGATCATACTGAAAATCCATGCACTCACATGTCGATGCCTTCAAATCAACCATAAGCGGCCTCCTACTTGTCACAACCTTAAATGTATTACCGTCCACACGATTTACTGTGTATGCACGAGATCTCTCAATCTGCACTTGCAACTTTCGTCTAACCCACTACAAAAACGACGGAATTCAAGTCCGTAGCTAGCTCGTGACGGACTGGCGACGGACCACAACGAAAATGGTTGACGACGGACTCGACGACGGCTGTTTTGGCGCGCATATTGGCGCTAAAACTAACGACGGACGTCACGACGGACACGTCCGTCGTTAGCTCCGTCCGTTGTGCGTCCGTCGTCCGATAATTTAATTTTTTATTTATTTATTTTTAATACCTAACGACGGACTCAATCCGTCGTGAGGTCCGTCGCTAGGTGAATTTAAATCGCGACTTCTTCCCAATCTGAAATCAGTCGCTGCAGCCCCAATCTAAACCCTACCTCCGGCGATTCCCACCACCAACGGCGATATTCCACCACCGGAGTCCAGGTTTGCTCCTTCCACTCTAATTTCTTCTATTTTTCGTGTTTTTCCCTTTAGTTACTCTTTCTCTCTCTCTTTGCCGTGCGTAGACCCGCTGCCCCTGCCGCCTCCCTTGCCGCCGCCCCAGCCCAGCCCCAGCCCCAGCCCCAGACGCGCCGTAGCTCCACGCACTGCCCGTCGCCGCCGCCGGCCACCAGTCCGAGCCTCTGCCCGTCGCCGCCACCGCCGCCAACCACTGCTCGTCGCTGCTGGAATTTCGAATTAGGTTAGTGTTTAATTTTTCAATTAGTTTAATTGTTTAATTAGTTAATTAGATTAATTATTTAGGTTATGATTTAATTAGATTAATTAATTTATTATAGTTTAGTGTTTAATTAGATTAATTAATTATGTTATGGTTTAATTATGTAATTAAATTGTTAATTATGTAATTAGTTTATATTGTTAATTAATTTTATATAGGTAGGTTTAATTACTTTATTTACTTTAATTTAATTGTTAATTAGTTAATGTCATTTATAGTTAATTTGATAATTATGTGTAATTAAGAATATGGTTGAATTAATTAGGATTATAAGTTTGAATAATTGATTATGTTTAATTGGCTTTCTTGAATTTATTAGCATTAGTTTGAATAATTGGTTAGTGTTATAATTGTTTAATTAAGTTAACTTTATAGTTAATTATTCAATTAGTTGAGAATGTTAATTAATATAGGTTTAATTAATTAATTTAATTGTTTAATAAGTTATTATTTTAGTTAGTTTAATTATTTAATTAGGTTAGATTGTTAATTAGTATATATAAGATAGTTCCCAACTAGTATATATAAGATAGTTGTTTAATTATTTAATTAGTATATATAAGATAGTTTAAATTGTTAATTAGTATATATAAGATAGTTAGTATATATAAGATAGTTAATTAGTATATATAAGATAGTTAGTTTAATTATTAGTATATATAAGATAGTTAGTATATATAACATAGTTTAATTAGTTTAGATTGTTAATTAGTATATATAAGATAGTTAGTTTAATTATTTAATTAGTTTAGATTGTTAATTAGTTTAATTTAATTGTTAAATAATTTATTAATTGAGTTAGTTTAATTATTTAATTAGTTTAGATTGTTAATTAGTATATATAAGATAGTTCCCAACTAGTATATATAAGATAGTTAGTTTAATTATTTAATTAGTATATATAAGATAGTTTAGATTGTTAATTAGTATATATAAGATAATTAGTTTAGTTATTTAAATTAGTATTAATTGATTGTTAATTATATGAATTTACTTAATTAGTTAAATTGTTGAAATAGGTTAATTAATTGTTAAGTTAATTTAATTAGTGAAATTAGTTTAATTGTCTAATTTGTTGTAAGTGTTAATAATTATAATTTGTGAAATTAGTTTAATTAGTGTTAATAATTTTAATTTGTGTAAGTTTAGGTTTAATTAATTGAATATTTTTATTAATTAATTAGATTAGTTCTAATTTGTTTAATTTATGTCATAATTTAATTAATTAGATTAGTGATAATTTGTTTAATTTATGTCATATATAAGGTTTTTTGAATTAATTAGGATTTTGTAAATTACGCGTGCCGCCTCCCGACTCATCCCTCAGCCTTTCGGAGCCGCCTTCTGCCGCTCCGGCGCCGCCACCTCCGGTGAAAGGTAATTTAATTATGTTTAATTAAATTATGTTTAATTAATTAATAAGATTAATTATGTTTAATTATTTATCTTAATTAAATTTATCTTAATAATTGTTTAGGTGAAATTGTTTAGCATTATTAATTATCTTGATTTAATTAGATTAATAATTAATTGTTGCGTATAATTAATAATTGTTGCACTTAATAATTGAATAATGTTGGTCCCGAAAGAGCTAGTTTGGTGTATGTGGGGGGGGGGGGGGACAAAACACCAATTCCAACTTTTTAGGTTTTCTTGTTTTTGTCTTTAATAAATAAGGTTAAAGCAAACTTAGAATATAAGAAAGTTTGGATTAGCAAGAAGATTCTTCGTGTCAAGAAGAGTCAACTTAACTCAAGTATACCTTAAGTGTAAAGTAACTATTAATAAGAGAAACTTGAATAAGTTAATCTTGATTAATGTTGTGTGCAGAATTCGGTGGTTAATGCTCTTTTAAAGAAAACGTTTTCTTAATCAATATTTTAGAGATAAACAAGATTAATGCAATTTTGAAGAAGATGAATATGAAGTAAAACAGAAAGTAAAGAACGCAAGAGTTAACGTGGTTCGGGATAAACTTCCCTACGTCCACGGCTCGATCAAAACTAGATCGAAATCAACTAATGTCTCCTTTCTTTTTACTCGTTGAGTACGAGCCACAAGCTTTATCAAAACTAGATAAATACTTGTGATTACACTTCTTCTAGATTGAAAACTACAATCTAAAATGATACAACCTTTGGATCAAAACTAGATCCTAAACTTTGAATAATGTAAGAACAAATTTCGAGAAAGTAATCTTCAACTGATGAACACTCAGAGAATTCGTAGGTGGAGTGTTTAGAACAATGAGAGCTTTGAAGATATTTGAGCAGAGTTTAGGCCTTGATTGCTTGAATTCTCGTGCCTCTTTCTGGAAGTGAAGGTGGTATTTATAGCTTCAATGAAGAAACTATTCGTTGGAGACGATGACCTCTATTTTCAACGCATTAATGGCGGCATTAAATGCATGTCAGAGTTGTTGATGCACGCGCGGCCAAAAGAGAGTTGTTACCACCTATCACGCGATTTCCCAATGTATTGCCATACTGGGAATGATTCACTGTACATAGATATTTGAAATTCTTGTACATCATTCCTTAAAACATGCTGTTGATTTGACAACACACTGAGTGGTTGACTTATGACAAATGTAGGTATGTCGGCAGTCCACCATAACAAACAAATATCTCGATGTTGTTTGAGTAGATGCTCTTTTTGATCCTTAGATATTTGAGATACACAGCTAGCTGTTTCATCCTTTGTTTGAGTACTATCTTTTGAACCTTTTGAGCACTCACTGTTTGAGGTTATGGAGCACTCACTGAGATTTCTTCTCCTTCGTTAAACAGCTTGTTGTTCCTTGATCCTAAGAGCACAGCTTGCTGTTCCTTCGAAAACATGAGTACTGGTTGTTTGATATACAGCTAGCTGTTGGAGTCTGTGAGCACTCGCTGTTTGATCCACTCGTTGTTTTCTTCTTTCAATCTTCACACAGCTCGCTGTTTGTGACCTCACAGCTAGCTTCTGTTTTTTCTTTCTCTAAGGACAGCAAGTAAAGAATGGATAGATAGTGATTTATAATACATCTGTTCCATTTACATTCGAATAGTAATTAATGCTAAGATCAAAACAGGTAGATCACAAAATAAAAGACTAGATTAAAGAAACTACTGACAGTGACCTGTCCTTAAACTATGAACAGATCCCTGTGATAAATAAGAATCTAGCAAAGTAAAACTTGAATATTAATGTGTCCAGGAAGGCTTTTATTAAGAATAATACAGATAGTAAAAACTATACGATCTGCTTCTTTTATATGTTAGCTCATTCCTTAACAGATGACATTAATTACTAGTCTTAAAGAAATCATGTTTTTAACTAAGTGTTGTTTCGAATAACATTATCAAAACACTATAAACTTGTGGGGTTCCCAACAATTTTTCCCTTTTTGATGATGTCGAAACCACACTTCACAATTTTCCTTAAGTGTTGAAACCACAGTTAGTAAATGCAAAGATTATAAAGCATTAAATAACATGTGTAAAACACTGCCTGGACAAAGAGTTATTGTCATCAGGTTGTTTTAGAATCAAAAATACTTCAAACTTTTCATTCATAGCAGTTGCTATTTTTACAGATACAGACATTGAAGAATGGACAGCTCGCTGTTAAAATATTGAATGATAAGATAAATACAAAAAACTTCATTTAGGAGGTTGGCTTTGATCAGCAGATTGTTTCTTTAGAAGCTCAGTCAGCTGTGCCCTCCTTTCCTCTACCACCTCCCTCCTTCTTAGCTCCGATGGGACTCCAAAACTAGCGTATATACCATTAAATAGCATTCTGTAATTCTTGTCATTGAAGTCAATTGGATATCCCATCTGTTGGGCAACGTGATTGATGTGATTGATTATCTTCGTGTGATCCACATCTGTGGTCCCTTCTATCCTTGGATACAAGAGAGTTGTTTTCTTTGGAGCAGCAAGAGAATGGCCTGTCATAGCAGATTGTCTAAACAGGTACTCAGTGAATGTCTGGTTCTTGTGCTGCTTAAGAAAATTCCTGAAGAGCTCATCCACATCTCCACCTTGTTCCTCCTTATCCAACAGGTAGTAATGTTGTACTACGAACTCCTTCATCAATTGATTGAATCTTGCTGCCTTTGTGGAGTTTAGCCATGACAGACTTGCAGGATCTTTAAATTGATATTTTTCAAAAAATTTGAAAACGGGG
>JAPKLX010002378.1:0-13560 GCA_026898415.1 Leonotis leonurus
GAGTGAACATCATCAAAACTTAGAATATATTGTGGGGTTCCCAACAAATATAAACTAAAATAAAAACCTGTTCTTGTAAACAAAAATCTGGCCATAATTACGTAAATCCGACTGACCGGGTTTTGATTATCTTGGTATTTATTTAATTTATAATATTTTTTTAAATAATACATTAAATTCATGTATTTATTTAATTTAATTTGATTTAATACTAAGGAATACATGATTTTTGGAATATCCATACAAACTGCAATTTGATTATCTATGATTAAGCCATATTTTAGAATTTTTAGAATTTTACGTTTATATCATAAAATAAAGGTTACATCAAAATTAAATTAGGATTAAATAAAAAAAAAACTAAAGAAATACATGAATTTAATGTATTATTTAAAACTAAAATTAGACGTATAAATAGAAATATAAACATGGTCGTTTTTTTTAAAAAAACCGTCCAAATATACGTAAATCCGGTTGGTCAGGTTTTTTTGTACCCGACCAGGTTTTCTTTTATATATATACTAGAATTTTACCCGACTCTTGCGATGCACGATAATTTTTATGAATCAATAAAATAAATAATGATAATTATAATTGATTTGAGATAGTAAACGTACAAATTTATAAAATTATATATATTTTTAAAATGATATTACATCTACACAACATATTAAAATATTTTTCTTATTTTAATTTGGTTGAATTGAACTTGTCAATTTTAAAAAGTCACCGTAGCAATACATGTTGTAATTTTAGTTATTTGGTGTGAATCCAAATAATTGGATTCAAGTGTCTTCATTTTGGTGAAATTGTAAATTTTATATATATTCTTACATATTAGTTTCATGTCTACATGTAGGTTTTTCAAAATTTATAAATGATTTATATAACGAAATGACATTACAATAAAGGTTTATGTGGAACTTTATATATTATTGATGCTATTGCTTTTAATATAAATGCTAAAAAAAATTAAAATTTAAAATGATAATGAAATATGAAATAATTATATATGACGCTTTGAAATACAAGATTCAATATTTATGATGTAATTATTAAGCCACGCCGATAAAAGATTATATAGCATGTTTAAATATTATTTTTTTAAACGGACATTTGTGAATTAGAGGTAATTAATTATAAAATCATATCATCTAATAAAATTAAATAAGAAACCATTTTCATTGCGAGTTGCACCTATAAAAGATGTGCCAAAATTGTGGCATCTAATTCGTCTGGACACATATAGCTGTAAAGTTCCTCAACCGTGCTATGTTTCCTTCATTTATTGGTAATTGCAGATTTTCTTTTCAATCAAAACTGGAGCATTTCCTTTTACCTTTTCTTTTCCAATTTTTTTTCTATAAAACTGGCATGTCTCATTATTCTGGTGCATTTTGTAACATACTTATTGTGAAGGTGAAAGGTTGTATTTCATTAATTGTAAATGAGAGTGTACAAGAATATATATAGTCGAGTCTACAATATCACAATGGGCCTAATCTACAATACTAATGGGCCTTAACACGCCCCCGCAAGATGGAGGATCCATTTGAGAGACCCAGCTTGGAACGTAGACGGTGAAATGCCGAGGTAGACAAAGGCTTGGTGAACACATCAGCTATTTGATCGCCAGAAGAGATGTGAGAAACAGAGAGGAAGCCCTTCTGTACAAGTTCTCGCACAAAAAAGTAATCTAAGGCAAGGTGCTTCATGCGAGAATGGAAAATGGGGTTCTTGCACACGTATGTAGCTCCGAGATTATCACATAAGAGAGTGGCAGGACATCGAATGGAAATACCCACTTCTGAGAGAAGGTTGCGAACCCAAATTGCTTCAGCAGAGGCATTAGCAATGGCCCTATATTCTGCCTCCGTAGAGGACCACGAGACACACCGCTGTTTGGAAGACTTCCACGAGATCAGATTCCTCCCAAAGTAAACTGCATAACCGGTAGTGGACCGGCCATCATCAAGAGAGCCACCCCAATCAGCATCAGAGAATATAGTCAAAACAGGTGCAACATGTCGATGAAGGAAGAATCCGATATCCAAGGTGCCTTTGAGATACCGAAAGACACGCTTCACCGCATCCCAATGCGGGTCCCGTGGACTGTGCAAGAATTGGGAAAGCTTGTTCACGGCAAAAGAAATATCCGGCCTGGTAAAAGATAAGTATTGAAGGAGACCGAGAGCACGACGGTAAGTGCTAGGGTCTGATAATGGTTTGCCTTCAAAAGACTGGAGCTTGATATTCATGGCCATGGGAGTAGTGACTGGCTTCGACCCCTCCATGTAGAATTGTGCAAGAATATTGCTGATATAAGTATGCTACGACAAGAACATTCCGGAGGTAGTCGGAATAACTTCAATGCCAAGAAAATGACCAAGAGGCCCCAACTCCTTCAGAGAAAACTTGGCGGCAAGAGTGGACACAAAGTTGTTCAAAAATGCAGAATTGTTGCCTGTCAAGAGTATATCATCCACATATACAATAAAGTAAATTATAATACCATGCTGATGATAAACGAAGAGAGAGGTATCGGCAACAGATCTCTGAAAGCCAAACTGTAGAAGAAATGTAGACAGAGCAAGATACCACACTCGGGGCGCCTGTTTGAGGCCATAGAGAGATTTACGAAGTCGACAAACATAATCCGGGCGAGAAGAATCCCGGTATCCTCGAGGCTGATCCATATAGACTTCTTCAGACAGAGAGCCATGTAGAAATGCATTATTGATGTCAAGTTGCTGGACTGGCCAATTTGCTGACAGAGCCACAAAGAGAATCAGTCGAATAGTAACATGTTTGATTGACAACCGGGCTAAAAGTTTCAGAGTAGTCGTGGCATGGCTGCTGCATGAACCCTCGAACAACAAGGCGAGCTTTATACCTCGCAATAGAACCATCCAGATTACGTTTCACGTGGAAAACCCACTTGCAGCTTATTGTTGGACGACCATTTCTAGGAACAAGTTCCCATGTTTGATTCTGAAGTAATGCATTGTACTCATCATCCATAGCATGTTTCCAATTAGGATTACGGAGAGCTTCAGTGACAGTGGAGGGCTCTATAGCAGGAGGTAAGGGATGTAAGGTTGTGTGATTGATGAGGCTAGAGTTAACGTATCGGGGATTAGGATGGCGCACGCGAGTTGGGCGACCGGCGGCCGGTGGGTCAGGGAGATTGTTTATGGGTGGGGGAGACGGTGTAGGTTCAGGAGAAGGGGGTGGCAGATCTGGGGGAGGAGGCTGGGGTTGTGGGTCTGGAGGAGGTGTTTGGTGTGCGGTTCGGAAAAACCGACTATGAGGGGGAAGGGAAGGCAAAATTGGAGAAGACTTAGGGGTGGTGAGTTGTTTAAAAGGAAAAATATTTTCGACGAACTGAACGTGTCTGGAGTAATAAAGGCGGTTAGTGGACATGTCTAAGCACTTGTAGGCAGACTGAGTCATGGAATAGCCCAAGAATACACACGGGGAGGAACGGGGTTCAAGCTTCGTGGATCTGTAGGGGCGCAGCCATGGAAAACATAGACACCCGAAAGGTTTTAACTTGACATATGAGGGTTCAACATGATACAGAACTTGATAAGGAGAGCGATTAGCAAGGACAGAGGAGGGAAGCCGGTTTATGAGGTAGACGGCTGTTTGGAAAGCATGGGACCAGTAGGATAAAGGGAGAGAGGCATGATGAAGGAGAGACAAGCCGGTTTCGGCTATGTGACGGTGCCGCCGTTCGGCGGTATCGTTGTGTTCGGGGGTATGAGGAGGCGACGTATAATGAGTGATACCAAGTTGACTAAGAAGAGGTTTGAGCTTGATAAATTCCCCACCATTATCAGAAAAAAGTGATATTATCTTGAAACCAAAGAAGCGTTCAACTAAACGAGCAAACTGGGGAAAAATGAGAGCCACATCGGATTTATTTTTCAACGGATACATCCACACATATTTGGTAAAATGATCAACAAAAACGACATAATATAGATAACCAACAACAGAACGAACAGAGGCACTCCAGACATCAGTATAAACCAAATCAAAAGGTTTTTCGCTGTGCATGGAATTGTTATAGAATGGTAGTTTATGACTCTTAGGAACTAAGCAAGATTCACAATGGAAGTCTGAAGGAAATTTAACTGAAGGTGCAAAATTATTAACTAAAAACTTGGAGACTCGCAGGGATGGATGACCGAAGCAGTGGTGCCAGGTGGAAGCCGAGAGAGTGGTGACGTGAGTGTGAGGAGAAGGCTGCATGGGTAGTGTGTAAAGATGATTATCGTTCCGCCCCCGTAGAAGAGGAATCCCCGTGTGTAGGTCCTTAACAAGAAAATGAGAAAGGAAGAATTCAACAAAGACACGATTAGTATGGCATAACTGAGAAACAGAGATTAGATTACAACTAAGATCAGGAGCACATAATATACGGGAAAGGGACAGGGGACGAGACTGAGTGGGAAGAACTGAGTGACCAATATGGGTTATGGGGAGAGTGTTACCATTGCCAAGCTGAATCTCGTCCGGTCCTCCGTAATCAGAAAAGCTATTAAAATGAGTAGCGGAATTTGCCGTGTGGTGCGAGGCTCCTGTATCAAAAATCCAAGATGGCTGGGAAGAGGTAGTACCACTTGGCAGTGTATTGTTCACCTGAGGAGGGGATTGAACAGCAATATTCTGCTCGCGCAAGAAGGCTGCCAACTTGGTGCAAACACGGGCAGTATGACCGGTGTAGGAACAATAGTCGCAGACAGAGGATGATGACTGCCCTTGAGAGAAATTGTGATTATTGAAATTGGTGGAGAAGTTTCTTCCACCACCGCGGCCACGATTGCCACGACCACCACGGCGACCACCAAAATTTGGTGACGGGTTGCTGCCAGAAGAGGTGGAGTTGGAGTGATGTTGTCTTTGATTGACCGAGGGGAGCAGTGGCGGCGTATCAGACGGTGCCGTAATTAACCTTTCAATATCCAGGAGGATGTCAGACAGATCAGCGAGAGAAACAGTTGTTTCACGCACACGAAGAGCGGAATAGACAGAGCGGTAGTCGTCGCCGAGTTGTGTGAAAATAGAGGTGACCAAGTCTGAATCAGAGATTGGTTGTCCGGCAAGGGCAAGGGAATCCTCAATGTCACCCATATCCTTAAGATATTCGGTGATCGTCCGATTTCCTTTTGGGTTTTTAGCCAATTTAGCCTTGAGGAACAAGACACGGCCAGGCGTGGTGCTGGCGTAGGTGTTGGAGAGTCGAGTCCAGACGTCACGTGCGGAGGCGGCGGTGGAGATGGTCGGCTGTATAGATTCCGAGCAACTTCCGAGGAGGGCACTGACGATGGTTTGATCTTGGCGATACCAGATCGTGTAGAGCGGGTTGACTGTGCCGCTTTCGATGGTTTGGGAGGGTGCAATGGTGGTACCATCGATGTAGTCCACGAGATCAAGTCCAATGAGGGTGGATTGAACCTGACGGCTCCAGACGGAGAAATTGGTGGACGTCAATTTGATCGGGAAATGCGTCGGCGCGTTAAGCTGCACGACGGTAGTGGAAGCAGTTATCGGAGCCATGGAAAGCAGCGGGAAGAGGAGCGGTCGGGAAAATGAATCGCTAGGCTCTGATACCATGTGAAGGTGAAAGGTTGTATTTCATTAATTGTAAATGAGAGTGTACTAGAATATATATAGCCGAGTCTACAATATCACAATGAGCCTAATCTATAATACTAATGGGCCTTAACACTTATCCAGGTTTATCAACATGTATTAAAATTGTATGCTTATAATTGACCCTTCATTGTTACAATTCAAATTTTTCTTTATCGAACCTCAATACTGAAATACGATAAATTCAACCACCAGTGTGTTACTGGACTTGATCAAATTCATTACATCCTTTATTCAAGATTAATACTCATTATTCCTATGTGTAAAAATCTAGCAAACCACCAAAATCAAAACTATTACTTAGGGTACATACATAAGAATAAAAAAAGAATATATGTAACTACAAAGTGGAGCAAGAGGTGATCCATTGATCAACATCGTTCTTTAGTAGCAAGCATTGCCTCTTGTATCTTGCATTATCCTTCAAAGCCATGTCCTCATACTCCTATCAAAAAGTCATCATCGATTTCAGTATCACAATCACACACTTGACGGAATCTTAATCAATCATCTGCATTTCAATGATCAGAAAAGCAGAATATATATATAAAATGCGTTACTCTCTTCACGTCGTGGTGAAGGTGGGACCATTGCTTACTCAACCTCTTACTCATTTCCACAAATGACGACCGCTTAACCACGCCCCAATTCTTCATGAGGAAGAAGGCATAGGAATTGCACGGCCTCAATGGCAAACTCCGTCTCCTAAGCATTTCGTCCAACATGCACGTTATCCCCTTTCCATTTACGCATTTTCGACTTCCTTTTCTTCCCGGAACTCAAATTGCCAACGGAACCACCGTAAATCTAGTACTTGATATGAGACAATGCGCCGCTCCTCAACCGCGTCATAACACCACCTTGGCGATGATGATTGCATGGAATCGTGAAAATTTTTAATTTCTGGATGTTTGCATCGGGAAAATCCAAGGCATCGGAGGTTGAACTGAAGGGAGAATTGCAACTCACCGGTGTCTCCACGAAGTTGAACGGTGTCCCTGGTGTGGAAGCCGCACAAATGGAGGGGTCGGGGGAGAGACGACGGGGAAAGTGATGCATTTGTCGTTGAAAATGATGTCAAATACTCTTATAAATTCTATAAAATATTAATCCCGTCGAATTTTGACAAGACAAGAAATATATTAAGAATTGGAGGGAACACTGTTGTATTATGATAGTCGTCCCTACCCATTGATGTAGAGGGGATTTTTTTTTTCTGAAGCAGATGCAGAAATGAACGATAGTTTTGTGTATTGTGCAAAATTTAAATGGGTTGGGTTGTTGAAGATTAAAACAACACCGATCATTCACAAAATGTTGCGTTCCTTACAAATTCGCACGTTTCTCTTTACAAATACTCCAATTTTTATTTAATCCCATTCCCCGCAAAAAAAATGTGTTTTACTTTTGTTAAATTTTTATTAAGAAAATATATTTTGTATTCTTAGTTTCATTTCTCTGTTTGCATAGCATTTTAATTTTAACCGCTAATAACTAATCTTGTATTTTGTTTTAATAACCGCTAATAACATTAAAATTAAAGGTGTGAATTATCATAGGACACTCACAGTAATTATATATCTTCATTAAAAGTTATGTCTCTTGTTATGTATCTTCACAAAAAGTAATGTCTCTTGGAGGAACAAAAAATTGCTCATCAGCAGTTATTAGACAATAACCGAAAACTTGTTTTTATATATTATATTTATTTTTAATTTTATTTTTAAAATAATATATTAAATTATTGTACTTATTTAATTTAATTTGATTCAATTAATAAATACATCATTTTAGGAATATTCACAAATACTCGTTTGGGTGTCGAAGAATTCTGCTTGATTAGTGGTCTATGATTTGGACGTTCCTATTTCGACACGCGCTCTACTTATGACATAGGGCACGTGGAGGTTTATACCGCTTTTTGTGACAGACCAACCATGACAGTTGTTGTTGTGCTTAATATTGAGTATTCTTAACGTCATCAAATGATATGCAGCGGAATAATACAGTCAATAATTGGATCTAGATTTATAACTGATTATATAGTTGAGCCTATAAACACGTGAGATCGAATACTTACCGATTGAAATGCTTCCACGCACTCCTAATGTAGAATTCACTACTATGGTATCCACGTGTATTCTGGCTTGATGCAGGAACGATTCCCCGGTACAGAGGTTAACATGGAGAATGCTAGGAATTTTCTTTGCAAACTGACGGTAGTTCCAAAATAGGTTTTCTGTATTTTTCACTTATTGAATATGCGTATCTATTTATTATAAATAATACTGGCCATAAAATCTAGGTTCAATGGGCCCATATTCTTAAGCATACTTTATTAATTAATAGTCCAACAACTAATTAACTAAAGCTCATATATCCAATATATCCTAATCTAGTCCACAAGATATTAAAATATATTCTCCAACTTGGACTAGCATTAGATAACATGTCGTGCACTATGCTTGTACCCTTGGTTGGACCAAAATACACTTTAAAGTGTGACTCAATAGGCCCCCACTATCGACGATGATCTAATCAAAGTCTGCATAAAACTCCTAGAATGCGTTGTGCAATGAACTCGATATATGGCAGACGTTTACGTGGATTCTGTAAACAACCTTTATATGAAGTTTGAGTAATATCCTTTCATTCTCGACACACTCGATTAAGTCTTGGATCTGTCACGTGTCTATCCAAATAGCTTAATCATTTCTTCTCATCTTTATCATACGACCCATATGATCATATTCAATTACTCTAATTGAATATATCCTTGCATTGACCAATGACTTTATGGTTGAATAATATAGAGAAACTGAGTGCTCTCTCGAAATTCTAATCGATGAATGAATCTCAATCTTGGCTCATCCACCATTTTCAATTCATCTCATGATGCACCCAATCCAAGTCGTGTCTTGCCACTTGCAAGCATTGTTTTGATCAAAGTACACCACTCAACAAATAAAATGTGCAATGACCTCAAGTCAAAGGACTATTACATACTCCATACACTAATAAATCGTAGACACCAAAACAAACGATTTAATAGTCGAGTATATAAATACTCTCCAAAGTATCCATGTATCCATCACGGATATCAAATATCTCGTAGTTGTGAGAACCACTACGTTCTCTAAGAACGTGATGCAGACAACATGCCAACCTATAACATATCATCAATATCCCATTCTTGATAATCAATGGTTGAGGTTATTTTAGAATTTACACTCTATCATTTATGTCTCACGGCATCAATGAGATTGAAAATTCAAGGGAACAAATGTTAAGTATATTTTTGTTCGTGTTTTAGTCGTGTTTCGTGTCTCGTGTCATCATCTTTATGTTTATTTTTGTTCTTGTTTGGTACATTTTTATGCCGAGGTATATTTTGTCATGAAATTGATTTAAGTAGTGGAATTGTGTCGGAAATGGTGCCAAAGGAATGTAATTTGGTCCGAAGGAGCGTATCGGGCGAGTTGGGGTCGAGACGGTGGTGCGGGAGACGAGCCGGGCGAGCCTCGCGGCAACCAAGGCCACCCCGCGGGCGCTAGCCATGAAGCGCACGCTAGGGTGGAAATCATTGGGTGGTAGGAGTAAAACCCCATTCTTACGCTCGCCCTTAACCGATGACATGATGAGACAACGAACAACTTTGCACCGATGATCAAAACATAAGTCAAGACTCAAGTATTCTAACGCAAGTCAAGTTACTTTCTCACATGACTCTTTTAGTGTTTTCTTTTTAGTTATTTACTTTTATAGCTTTTTACTATTCTGCTTGGTTACACCTCTTGCCCAAGGCAAGACCCGAATCAAAACTCCAAATTGTGACATCGAGAGAGGAATCCACCAACTCCCTATGGGATCGACCCAGTACTTGCCACTAGCGAAACCTAGTAAAGAGTATCGGTTTATAAATTTATCTTGCCGGAGTGATAACGACTGAGCTTCGACAGATTGGCGCCGTTGCCGGGGAGTTGCGCTTTCTAGAAGTTCTCTCTCACCGTGACTCAGGTCTTGTCCACGGTGTATGCTTCGACCTAATCATGAAGGTAGACTTGGAGACGTTTAGTTTGATCCAGAGATCAAGAGAAACACCAGGACAGGAAGAGGCAGACAAAGGAGACAAGAGTGGCTTGAGCGAGAGACTCGTCAAGCAGCAAGAATGGCAGATGAACAAGGAGAAAACAACAATGATAACAATGGGAACCCACCCCAGGAGCAAACACTCAGAGATACTATGTTTCCCAGCAACAACAATCTAAAACCCTAGGGCATCACCTTGCCCGCGATGGCTGACAACTGGGAACTAAGGTACTCTTTCATCCAGATCTTGCCCAAGTTCAGTGACATGCTAGGAGAGGACCCGCAAAGACATCATCAAGACTTTGAGATGGCTTGTGGAACCATCAGGACTGATGAGCCAGTAAAAAAGGAGTACATACGTGTTGGGAACCCTAAAGTATTTTGGTTTTGATGATGATCTCTCGAAACACACTTAGTTCCTTTTGGTTAAGCTGTTCTACGTATTAACAGATCACTACATATAAAGTCAATTCTGATAGAGAACAGATTAGGAGATGACTTGACATGTAAAGGAATTATTCCTATAGAAGTCATTTCTATATATAGTATAGGATGAAGGACAAGATTTCTCGCCAAGAAGGAATCGATCTGCTGTGATAGACAGCAACCAGATCACCGACCAGATCGATGATCACAACCAAGAACCAGATCGATAGAGTCATCAAACCACTAGATGACATCATCCTACACATCATATCCTCTTTCCACGTCAAAATTGAAGTCCATCCAACAGGGTTTGGAAAGAGAATCAACGATTGACACAAGGAAGGAAAGTAACCGTTAGCGATCTGCTTTCCATACTTAGAGGATTGAGTCAACGTTTCTAAAAGGCAAGAACAAATATGATGGATATCAGTGATTGGCAATCCACAATCAATCTCATGCTAATCAACAACGGCTAGAATTTTAAATTCAAAGCCTATATATATTTGAAGTTCAAGATCTGGAGAACAACACACGCGAGCTACATTAATAACATACTCTCACGCAAATCTCTGAACCAGACTAAGAGCTTCAAACAACCTGTGATTCTACATCACACCAACCCAACCTCGATTCAAGTATGTCTTATCGAGAGAAAGGAGATCACCCTGCTAGCTAATAGTTTTCTAGTGGTAACGTAGAGATAATCTGTTGTAAAGGGACACGACCCTTACTTCGTGCATAAGTATCTTTCTAGCTTTGAGTGGTACTTGTGACTCGTTCTCCACGAGTATAAAGAAGAAGAGTATCCTAGTAGTGGATAATCTGGTCTAGTTTTGATCAGATCATGGACGTAAGGATTTCCCGAACCACGTTAAACAACTGTGTTATTTATCTTTCTGCATATTTACTTTTAGTTGTTTATTATTGTAACTCTCTGCACTACCATATAGTCTGCATCTTTAATCAATCTGCTTTAATCAATCTAGTTAATCTTTAAGGTTTTCTAAACAAGAGCACTCACTAAATCCACCATATTTCCGCACACACACACAATACTTAGAAGATAATAAGATCACTCTTATTATTGTCTAAGTGTCTACACTAGAGAGCAATCTGTTTGGACTGACCTGGTATCGATCTGCTGATCAATCTGGTTAGTCATCTGCCGAGCAATTTCTTATTTAAGAATAGCTTGAACTCTCTAATAAATAACCAAGTAAACTGAAAAGTTTGTATTTGGTGTATTCCCCCCCCCATACACCAAACCTTGCTCTTTCGGGACCAACAAGTGGTATCAGAGCAGTGGTTCAAACGACCATTGTTTCTCTTTCACAAGGTTAATACCTACGTGGTCAACTTGAATAGATCTTGGAAAACCTATCTTTCATTCACGTGCATACTATCTGCTATGGAATCATCTGTTGTTAGGGCTTGTGAAGAATTCTCCATCCAAGGATATACAGAATGGAGTTTCAGAATCAAAACTGCACTCAAAGCCCATCACTATCTGATGTGGAAAGTTATAGAAGAAGGCCCACTACAGATCACTGAAGAAGTGACTGTAACTACTTCAACTGGTGTAACTACACAGATAGCTCCCAAAGATCCAAGAAAATATACTGCAGAGGAACGTCGCGAAGCCAATCTGGATGACTTTGCTAAATGGATTATATCTAGCATAGTCAAAGGTGTACATCTGGCCAAAATCCAAGATTTGGATACTGCCAAAGAGATGTGGGAAGCCTTAAGAGACTTGTGTCTAGGATCAGAGGTCATGATTGAGAACAAGCTGTCTTTTGCCTGTAACAAATATGATGAATTCAAGATGAAACCTGTTGGTCCCGAAAGAGCTAGATTGGTGTATGGGGGGGGGTGGGTGGGGGAATACACCAATTCAAACTTTTAAGGTTTTCTTTGTTCAAAACTTAAATATAAGGCTTAAGCACACTTAATAACTAAGATAGCTTGGAGTAGTAAAACAAATCTTCTTGTCAGGAAGATTTAGTCTTACTCAGATAATACCTTATGCGTGAAGAACAATAATCAAGAATGATAAACACAGATTTAATCTTGATTAAAGTTGTGTGCAGAATATGGTGGTTAATGCTCTTTTTAATGTGGAAGACGTTTTCTTTATTGGAGAAATTATCAACCAAGATTTAAATGCAAGAGTATGAAGAAGATGATAATAAAGTAAAACAGAAAGTAAGAACACAAAGTATTTAACGTGGTTCAGGATAAACTTTCCCTACGTCCACGGCTCGATCAAAACTAGATCGAAATCTACTATGTCTCCTTTCTTTTTATCAACTTGAGATTACACTTCTTAGATTGAAGAACTACAATCTAAATCTCACAACTTCTGGATCAAAACTAGATCCTAACTTGGGTTTTGTAAACAATAGATTTCCAGAAAATAAATCTTCAAAAACTGTAAACACTACAGAGAATCCTTGATAGTTGGTAGTGTTTTGAATGATGAGAGCTTGAAGATTTTAGCAGAGTAATAGTAGGATAATCGCTTGAATTCTCGTACTTCTTTTTGGAAGTGAAGGTGGTATTTATAGCCTCTTTGTAGAAACTATCCGTTGGAGACGAATGTATCCTTTTTCAACGCATTAATGGCTGCATTAAATGCATGTCATTGATGTTGAGACACGCGTTGCCAAATGAGAGTGGTTACCACCATTCACGAGATTTCCCAATGTATTGCCATATTGGAGATGATTCACCGTACATGAATTTTGAATTTCTTGTACATCATTCCTTAAAGTATGTCTTTGATGTGACAATACACTGAGTGGTTGACTTGTGACAAATTTAGGTATGTCGGCAGTCCACCGTAGTTATTGTGAGGAGCAGCTTGATCTTTGACGTAAAGACAGTTCGCTGTCCATCGTGCTGTAACTCCATCTCTTTGGTTCTCAATTTTTGAATGTAGTGACCAGGTTGTTTTTGATATGAAACGATCTGTTGTTTAGATGGTAGAGATGATGACCAGATCATTTTTGAGTCAAACGATCTGCTGCTTGTAGTGACAGTGGGATGATGTAGTCGCTTGGAACGAGCTGCTCATCTTCTAGAAATAACTTGAACGATCTGCTCCAGGTTTTGAGTGGTAGGCTGAACTTATTAGAACGAGCTGCTCAAACACTTGTAGAGTATAACAAGTAAATTATGTTTCCTATCAGCTAGTTCTAGTCTAGAGAACCAGATCGATATAATTATGTTTGAAACTTCAAACTACTTTTACAATTGTGATCTGCTTAAAAAATATACTAGTAAATATGAAACCAAAACAAGTAGAATGACAGCTAGCTGCTACTATAAGAAGCAAATCGTTATTTATATAGAAAACGATCTGCTCACCAGATTAGGAGCTAG
>JAPKLX010002456.1:0-13107 GCA_026898415.1 Leonotis leonurus
TTAATCAGGCGAGCACCACCGCCTAAAGTCGCCGGCGGCACACCCAGAGGGTGGCGGCGAAAATTAGGGTTTCCCCAATCCAACACCAAATCGACGATTTAGAGTGTTTATGGAAGCGCAAGAGCTTGGGGAAGATGAATATGTGATAAGATTAAGCAAATTGAGAGATGGGAGTGGGTTTGTGGAAGGAGAAGTAAATTGAAGAAAGCTGTGGAGGGAAATTCGACCAAGTGTGAAAATAAGGGTTTATGATAATAAACACTAATATAAATGACATTTTTTTATTAATGTGTCATGTATATTAATTATAAACACATCCATAGATCACATTTTGATTATATTGTCATCTAAGTAAGAGATACATGACATTATTTTAAAAAATGTCATGTATATTTTTAATCACACTTCATAGATCACATTATTTTTTTCACAATGTCATCTATGCAAAAAAATACGCTCATACATGACATTTTGTGAAAAAAATGTCATCTATCATGTGTCATGTATGTGCAAATTTCTAGTAGTGATAGCATGTTAGTTGGTGGATTCATGCAGATGATATTTGATTGTTTAGATGATGAGCATTGCTAGTTTTTTTTTTTTGGTATTTTGTTACTGTTGAGCATGCCCACACCTTGTTGATATTTCGAACATCTGTTGATTGAGTAATAATTATGCCTACGATTTATCTTGATTATTGATTTCTATTGATAGATCCGTACATTGGTGGTACGATATAGTTATTTTGTTTATTTTTATTTGTTAGGTATTATGTCATCGACATCTGGGACCAAGAAAAGTGGGGCATCAAAGAAGAAACGAACTGAAGTGAGAGTGGACCAAGAAAAGTGGGGCATCTGGGACCCACTGACCCGGAATATTTCGGAATAATCTTCAGGATGGTTGATGATCGTCCCAATTTTCGAAAATTGGTGGAGAGATCACTCGAGGCCACCCAGTATGCAGACCAGGGGATTTTGGAAGAGCTCGGACTGTGCGATAACTTTCGCGAGCTCTTCGACTGTATTGGTTGGGGGCAGATTTTGGATGGAGGCTGGGCCACACACACAAGGGACGTTTTTGAGATGCTGAGTTTGATGACTCTCAACATGACCATTTGTTCAGAGCTTAAGGAGTTTAGCTTTTAGTTGTACAACTGTTGGTTCACTGTTACAGTTCGGGAGATCAACCGGATATTCGGTTGTCTGGAGTTGGAGGAGTACAGGCCCCCGAGGGAGTTCGGAGCAAGCGTATTCTGGCGTGGGATTGTGTCCGCCGACACACCCGACTTCAGTTCTGGATCCTCTAAGGCATCTAGTATCTGGAACCCGGTTTTCCAAATGGTGCAGCGCATCCTGGCTCACACTATTCTTGCAAGGAAGGACAACTCCTCGTTCAGAGACACCAAGCTCTTTATCATGTGGGCGATGCAGACCGAGACCCAACTCAACATGGGTCTGCTGCTCCTTCATTAGATCACAAGACATGCCCAGGCAAAGAGCAGGCCCATATGCATCGGCGAGATGCTTACTCCGATTACCTACTATATATGTAGGGAAGTTGCTGACTAGGCGATCACAGCCGGAAACTTTCGGCTTGACCTTGCCCGCCTCTTTGACATGATGGTTACTATGGGAGCTACCCCATCAAGCCACCTAGTGTAGAGGGAGAGGGATCATTTTCCCCTGCCCAACATGGACCTCACATACGTGTTCGACATGGTTGACAAGGCGAACTGGCGGATGGACATGGCGGCCCACAAACGTGCAGTCGATCAGGGATGGGCGCACGTGGTTGATGAGGAGGAGGCGGCACCTGACTCGCCTCCACAGGGAGGACAGTAGCACTAGCAGTAGGGCGAACCCTTTGGGGAGCAACACAAGTAGATGCCACACGGCATGGACTGGGGGTAGAGTCTTGATGGTCTCGATGAGTGGACCAGGCAGTGTCATGCCCCGTTGACGATTATGAGGCAGGATATCACCTCCATCCACCTGAGTTAGAGGGAGATGGAGCGCGCGCAACGACTAGAGTGGCAGCAGCAACCACTACAAGAAAAAAGGCCAACAACAACACCAAAAAGACAACGGTTTTTAAATAAAACCGTTGTTGTAGGGGAAAAAACCGTTGTGGTAGCTAAAACCGTTGTCTTTGAGCAAAAAAATGCGCTAATAGACAACGGTTTTACATTGATGTTGTCGTAGCTCCGTTGTCATAGACAAAATGCACGCTCATAGACAACGGTTCTACAAACCGTTGTCTTTATCTGTTGTCGTAGTTAAGATAAGACAACATTAGTCTTTGTCGTTGTTGTTAGCGTGTTGTCGTAGGCACATACGACAATGGTTTTGAACAATTAAATTAAAATTTCAATTTATTCATAACCTAGTAGACAAACACTTCATCCCCTCCGCCGTATTTTGAGCATTCGAATTTTTGAGCTCCAGCTGAACATTCACGCCTTCCCCCACACTATCAGCCTCGATTATCATCTGTTAATCAAAAATACTTGCTAACTTCTTACTGATTCAGCCTTCCCTGTCCATCTCGACCCCTTTATCATAATTTTCTGTCGAGTGAAGCTTGGATTGGGAAACCCTAGGTCTCGCCGCCACCTCTGGGTGCGCCGCCGGGGACCTCGGTGGTGGCGCTGGCCGGAATATCACTTCTATTCTACACTTCGAACTCCTCCAAACCCTTTTCTTATTCCCTCTTTGGAATCTTTGATACTTTTCCTTTTACGAAGACAAGCTCCTGTATTAATCTCTAACACTCTAACTCTCATTTCTGTAGAACGTGGAGCTAACTACGGAGGCTGTGGAATTCCTCAAGAAGATTTTCTTCACCTACGATGTTGATTGTGTAAGTAAAGTCTACTCCATTGACTTTGTTAAATATGTTTTAGTATATTAAAATTTCAACACTTAGTTATGCATTTGCTTTGATGTCATAACTGTCAAGTTACTTAATTCCATTTTGCATATCCCACATTCGAGATCTACCGATTCATTATTAAGTATTAAATAGTTCTGTTTCATAACTTTAATTGCATATTTTCGTCGATATTACGCACATTATATGCTGCACAAGATAAGAGTATCCTTAGATTTCTGCAGATCTCTTAATCGGGCAATCACCCTAATTTCTTAAATGTGCTCAAGCACTTAAGGTATGACTGTTATGATCCCACATCGAATCAAAATCCAATTATGGATGGGCACTTAAGTCAGGAGTATATTCTCTGCCTTTCAGCTAGCATTTAAATGGGGTTAGAGATTCTCGCATTGAGTGCCTAATATTGTTTTCTTATTGAAGTGAAGATGCAACCTATATTGCAGAGAGAGAATAGCTTCTATAGTGCTACTTTCTTGATCAGATAATGACATGGATTTTAGAGTCCATTATTTCTTACCTTGGCATTTAGCAATAGCATGATCATTAGAATCATCTCCTGCATTTAATAATGCAGTATATGATTTCACAGGCCAGAATACCTCATCATTGTTGTCACTCGTCACCAGTATTGAGTGGATGCAGAAAGCTTACCTGTTGAAATCTTCTCACCAAAGATGTATGAATAATCTCATGCTTGGTCTGAAGTCTGAATGTGTACTCGGTGGCCACAATAGTGCTTTTATTGTTCATTCTCTTATGGTTAAACTTTACTTGCTCTAAGTAAAAATTATAAGTGTAACTGTAAGACAATAACCTAATTCTTTTTGAAAAACTGGGTGATCTTGCCAAGTTCAAGTAAGTTCAATAAACAGTCTGTCAAGCAGATCAATATGCACTTGATTGATAACATTTCCAGCTAATTATTCCACATTATAACCTCTTTTGCCTCTATAATATGTTCACTCTTTTAATTAATGTTTTTTTGTTATTGATTTATAATCTCAAGAAGTTGTAAAACCACTGAATGCTGTTTTTGAATGTTCTTCAGGACGGAGCCCTACGATCTTAGGAGGTTGAAGATTTGTTTTCCACAGCGCCTGAAAAGTAATCTATTTTGTTTTAGCTTTGTATCTTGTCTTGTATGTTATATGGACTTACTTTTTGCACTAAATTCTAGCCGGAATTGTTAACTATTTCCCAAATTAGGTATGTGATTCTTTTTGTTTAAGAAGTTACCTTTTCCACTTTTCTTTAATGTTGGTTTACTTATTTAAATCTAGTCCTTGGAATGAAGCTCCATATGTGGATGCTGCTGAAAAGACGGCTCTTGGAGGGCTATCCCTTGATGGCTTTTTATCACTTGTAAGTGTTGTGTTACTACTTTGTTGGTCTATAAATTTAGTTTGAATTATGATTAGTTTGTTAATAAGTAACTGTGTAAAAACTGCTAGTCTCTAATACCTTAATGGGACTTTGTCTTGAATACCAGCTCTATACATGAATAAATATTTTTAAATAATTTACTCCCAATATCTTCTCAAATAACTGGTAGAAAAAGGCCTTTATCTATGCATATGCATTATAAAACAAAAGGCTTTTATCTATGGATATACACAAGAAAGCATTTTCAAATGGGATTGATTTTATCTGTTTACTTCGACATTATTCCATTCTATGAAAGCATGCTTATCGAATACGGCTATTCCTGAAGAATATGTAGAAAGCATCGTCGAAATTGGATATGGTCATGTATTTTCTTTGATGTTCGATTCTGACAAGTTCTTTCTAAACAGGTCTTTCCCTGAAGAACATATTCCCACAACGGGTAATAGATATGCTGTTAATGTTGTCAATCAACCTAAAGTACGTCCCCTCTTGCGATTATTTTCAAATAATGTGTATAAGTTCGTGACTATGTACATATCCAATTATATGCGATGCTTCCCTTATTAAAAAATCTTAGCTCGTCCTGATTCAAATACATCGTATATTCCCATATTATGTTCAATAATATATTATGTTCTTGTATCATATATTATGTTCAAGAGACCATAACCCTAATGCTTAATCTGAGGCCAATGTAAGAATTGTTTTCAGTATATGCTAAACAAAAATTGGTTTTAAGTATGAAATGATAACCTAAATGTTGAGTAATGAACAAGTCTATTAACTATTTGTGGAAAATATGGGTTTTACGGCAGGGAGTTAAGAAGACTCTTGTATTACGAGAAATTTCTGAGGAAGGAGTTAAGGAGTTACTTTCAAAGAAGGATGCTTTGGCTGCATGTGATGTTGCAGTGTTTGTCCATGACAGGTAACAAATTTTCTTTAAACTGCTGTGCTTATTCCATTGAGCCCGTTAGGAATATTGCATTTTATCCTTTTTTACTCAGATTGTACAAATATAAATGTTGGTCCCGAAAGAGCAAGGTTTGGTGTATGGGGGGGGGGAATACACCAAATACAAACTTTTCAGTTTACTTGACTAATTTATAAGAGAGCTCAAGCTATTCTATACACGAATTTGCTTGGGGATGACTGACCAGATCGATATACAGATCAGTAGCTGGTTTAGTCCAAACAGATTACTCTCTTAGTGTAAACACTTAACAGATAATAAGAGTGATCTTATTACCTCCTGAGTGTAGAGTGAGTGCGGAATAATGGTGGATTAATGATTGCTCTTGTTTTGAAAACCTTTAAGTATTAACCAGATTGTTTAGGAGATTGATTGAGATGCAGATGAATGAGAGTGCAGAGAGACGGAATAATAAACAACAGATAATCAAGAATGCGAGAATGTAAAGCACACAGATGTTTAACGTGGTTCGGAAAATCCCTACGTCCACGATCTGGTCAAACCTAGACCAGATTATCCACTACTAGGATACTCTGCTTCTTTATACTCGTGGAGAACGAGTCACAAGTACCAATCACAACTAGATTGATACTTATGCACGAATGAAGGGTCGTGTCCCTTTACAACAGATTACCTCTACGTTACCACTAGAAAACTACTAGCTAGCAGGGTGATCTCCTTTCTCTCGACAAGACAGGCTTGAATCGAGGTGGTTGGTGTGATGTAGAATCACAAGATGTTGAAGCTCTAAGTCTGGAATGCAGAGTGTTTGAAAGATAATTGCAGTATAGCTCGCGTGTGTTCTCTCTTCCAGATTGTTGTCTTCAACTATATAGGCTTTGAATTTTAAATTCTAGCCGTTGTTGATTGGCGTGAGATAGATGGTATATTGCCAATCAATGGTTTCCATCATATCTGTTCTTGCCATATAGGAAAGGTTGACTTAATCTTTGATTTATGGAAATCAGATTGTTAACGGTCTCTTTCCTTATATGTTTAAATCGTAGATCATCTTTCCAAACCCTGTTGGATGGACCTTGATCTTGACGTGGCAAGTGTATATGATGTGTAGGATGATGTCAGCTAATGGCTTGATGACTCTATCGCTCTGGTTCATCGCTGTAGGCATCGATCTGGTCGACGATCTGGTTGCTGTCTGTTACAGCAAATTGATTCCTTTGGGCGTGAAATCTTGACCTTCATCCTATTCTAAGTTGAGAATGACTTCTATAGGAACATATCCTTTTCATTTTAAGTCATCTCCTAATCTGATACATAACACAGATCTGTCTATCTATAGTGATCTGGTTTTCCATGAAGAACAGATTGCGTTCTAAACTAGCTGAGTGTGTTTCGAGAAGCCATCATCAACACTAATCTTAGGGTTCCCAACAGTAAATGATATGGTATATAGGTCGTGTAGAAGATATAGTTCTACAACCAGAGATGTCAACATGGCAAAACCTTCAAATTTTGTTTAGTCATTCAATGGAATCATGTTGGAGAATTTTCAACAAGTTAATTGTTATGTTGAAATTGCTATTATCTCAATTCATTGCAAACCTTGCATGTAGTTGCTTGCTACATCCTACTAGCAAGAAATCAACCTCTTCTTTATGAAATTCCAGAGAAGTAAAAGCACTCTACACAGAAGAATTATCCTGTATACAAAATGTATGCTCATTTTGAACACATAATACATATTACTCTCATAAGGATACAAGCAGATTCATTACAAAAATTCTTAATGCAAATTCTCTAGACCTTGGTAACATTGTTTTATACAGAATGAGCAAGTGGTGATATAGTGATTTAGACGAGTAGGAAATGTTATGTTCCTCGAATTTAGTTGCATGATTTTGTATTGGCATTACATATGTGTGGCCTGTTTTCTATGTTTTACACATACTGTCTTGCCTCGGTTTTTTTGTCTATCTATCACTGTTATGTTTATTTATCAAATATCAATTAAAATAATTTTCTTGACTTATTTTGCTGATTTAGTTCCCGTGAATACTCTTGGGAGAAAGCAACATAGATGCTTGTGGATGTTGCTAGTCAAGGGGAAGCCACGGGTTATGAGGTGCCATTGCCATAAGTAGGAAGAAAGTATATGCACGTTTCATAAGGATTTTATCGCTCACAATATTTGACTATTTGTTTTGTTAGATAAAAAACAAGAGAAAAAGTGCCAAAATCGGTACAATACTGTCCCGGCAGAATACTTCATTTCTAATATTTTGTTTGGAGTACTATATGATGAATATTTGGTTCAAAACAGATGTAACTATATCATACCATCAGATGGAATTATGCCCTGTCTATTTATTGTCCTGTGATAAAATCTCTCTCCAATGAATCTTGAATGTGCATTACTTTTCTGGCTAGCTGTGTCTTTCACTTGGAATTCATCCTTTCATGTAGTTATGTTTCATTCATCATTAAGTAATTTTAAATATTTAAGTATTTGATGTTTTCATTTCAATTTAATATTTATTTGAGCTTGCTTTGGTATTTTTAGGATTAAAGTTGAAGTGCTGATGAATATTGCAACATGCTTTTATGTTAAATTATTTATATTAGTAATTTAATTTTAAATATTTACGTATTTGATGTTTTCATTTCAATTTAATATTTATTTTATTAGGTTTAGCAATAGGTTCAAAAATATAATGTTGTCTTATATCTCAACGACAACGGTTTTATAAACTGTTGTTATGGGCGAAATTTTTACAACAAGGGTCCTAAGAAGCGTTGGTGAATTTTTTACAAGACCTACGACAACGGTTTTAAGAACCGTTGTCTATGAGCGAATTTTTTTAAATACAACAAGGGTTCCAGAAACTCTTGTCTCAGCCGTTGTTGTAAATATTTACGACAACGGTTATATTACCGTTGTCTATGAGCGAGAACATACGAAAACACCACTTTCGACAAGGGTCCCGGACAGGCTACGACAAGGGTTAAAAACCCTTGTCTATTAGCGTTTTTGTAGTAGTGAACTAGCCTACCGACAGCAGCAACAGGACTTATGTGATATGATGGCAAACTTCCGAGCACATCAAATCAGCCAGGGTTACCAATGGCCACCACCACCACCACCACCTCAGTGAGACGACAGCGTAAGCGTGAATCATATATTGTATAACTTTGTCTTTCCTGCAAACTTATTTTTCACTACGTGTTAAAATAAATTTGGGGAAGGGGGAGAGGGATATGATATACAATTCACCCGATAGATAGATAGTATCTTACTAGTTCCTATTGATGTTTTGTATTTACTGATTTATTACTTCATTTATTTGTTCTTGTTATTTTCTACTTTGTACTCTGATTCGTATTTGTCATGTTATTCAGATTTGTTAGTGTTATGTTATTTATATTTCCGTTTTGTTTTTTTAGTGTGTTTGATTGTTGTTTTTCGTTGGACTTGTATCATTAAAGTGTTTATTATGGTGTTTATTGACTGCGTGTGCTTGAAGTGAAATGCCGATGATGATATGACTCGTATTTTCTAAAAATCTTTGATGTGAGCACCTTTAGGCTTATCTTCAGCGCGAGATTCCAAAGTGATTTTGGCATTAAAAAATTTTGTGAGTATTTACCCATGTGAGGAATTTGAGCCTTCTAAAAATGCCACATTAGGCATTATATATCTTTCTTTGGGTGTGATTTTGATCTTGCATGTGATCTTTACTTCTAGAACTTGCTTTGGTATTTGTTTTGAAGCTGTAGGTGTGTGCTTAGAATTGTGGAATGATCTTAGGCCATCTTTCATTAGCCACGTACTTACCTATACACTACCTTGTTCTAATGTTATCCCCTTGCACACCAATTTGAGCCTTTATAGCCGTTCTATTCTTAATCTTGGAAGATAAGGAGAATTAAAACACATCTTGTGGTAGTTGATTTGTTGGGTTGATTAAATTATATACTATCCCAGTAGCGAACCAGTTTATCATACTCTCTATGTGAATAGGTGTCCGATATCCCATAAGCTCCTAGAAAAAAGAAGAAAAAAAATGTGATCAAAGGAGTATAAGAGGTCGGGCATCTACAGTTGTGAAAGGATTGAGTACCAAGTGGAGAAGAGTCAAAAGAGGTTCGGGTTGAGAAAGAAAAAATATGGATAGAACTAAGTGGAGCTTGAGTTAACGTAATTGATGGACAGCCTGTGTAGAATGAGTTAGGATGTTTTTCAGTCACTAAGCCAAATAAATCATAACCCTAACTAATGTCACCACATTACAAGCCGAGGAAAAAAGACCTATATGATCGTGATTCTTGAACACTTAAAGTGGTCAAGAAATTAGAGGATCTACAAGCCTATGGTAAGTTTGATTGCATTGTATTGATTTCACTAAGCGTTTCACCGATTATATTACTCTTCAGTCGAGTGTTGAGCGATACAGTTTTCCCGTGAGAACTTTCAAGTTTTTAATTGTTTAATTACTTCTGTTATTGACCGTTTAGGATGAGTTGAAGATGTGTCTCGAATCAATTACCACTTTCATTTTATCAGAAGCATTGATGATCTTCATGTGCTCTTGGTCTCGAAAGAGCAAAGTTTGGTGTATGGGGAGGGGGGGAATACACCAAATACCAACTTTTCAGTTTACATCGTAATTTAATCTGAGAGATCAAGCTTCCTCGCTGGAAGTTTGCTTAGATTGACAGATCAGGTTCACTTGATCTGTCCAAGTAGCGCTCTCTCGAGTGAGTTACGCAGATTAGAGAAAAAGAGTGACCTTGCTATCTTAAAATGTGTAGTGTGCGGAAGATAGTGGATTTAATTTGTTGCTCTTATATGAAAACCTTTGTAAAGACTTAGTCGAATATATTAAGAGTTGATTAAAAACAATGCAACTTTGCATGCAAGTGAAAGGTTTGTGAATAAAACAACTAAAAGATAAAATGCGTAAAGTAAAGAACACAATTGTTTTTACGTGGTTCGAGAAACCCCCTACGTCCATGGTCAAATGAAACTAGATCGGATATCCACTACTAGGATAAACTCTCTTCTTTAAACTCGCTGAGAACGAGCCATAAGTTCCAATCAAAACTAGACGGAAACTTGTACACGAATTAGGGTCGTGTCCCTTACAACTTGCAAATAAATCTACTACAATACCTCCACGTTAACCTCTTAGAAAACTACAAATCTAGCAAAGATATCAACTCTTCTTCTCAATAAGACAAACTTAAATCGAGGTTTGGGTGTGAAATAAATTCACGAACGGCTTTGAAAAATTCTGGAGTGAGAAATCTTTGTCGTTTATCCTTCGATGTTGTGTTAATTTCTCGACAGCGTTTCAGCACATAGAACTTTGATGATAACTCTCATATATGATCGCACGTATGTTCGTCTCTCCTTTCTCCAGATTTTGTTCGCAGCTTTTATAGGCTCAGAATTGAAATTCTGACCGTTGGGTTGATTGACGAGCATTAAATGTTTGATTGTCAATCACATATTTGAATCCCTAATTGATCCTCTTGCCATGTAGAGAAAGATTAGCGAGATCTCGTTGATATGGTAACAGATACACTAATTGATTGCTTTCCATCTTTAATCTCTGATTGATTCTCCTTCCTTCTTCGAAGATCCTATTGACGTGTCATAAGAATGAGATTCTCTTTGAGTACATCGGGTGACGCATTGTATACACATATGACTTTGAGAATATGAGATGACTATGCAAAACTTCAGATGACTCATTGTATATCCATAGATTAGATAATCTCTAACTTAGTGATCTGTAAGGGACATGTTCACTCATCATGTTGGTCAGGTCAGGTTCACTTCCATCGATGTGATCTGGTCCAGGTTTGCTCCTTAAGTTGATAAGAACAACTAGGTGTAGAGCAGATTAGGTACAAGTTGAGTGACCTTATCAGGTTGTCAGCTTGCATCAGGTTAGCTGGTCTACATCAGGGTCTTAGAAGACTAACTAGAACAGATGACTTCCTATAGGACATAATATTTAACGTATTTTGGTCATTTACATTTTAGTCATCAGCTAACTTTTCTAAGAGGTTGGTTTTCTATAGATAAGATTTTATAACTTAGTCTTTTCTTTACAACTTACCAACACTAAAATAAAATTAGGTTTGCTCCATATCAGGTTCACTTTTAAATTAAGTGATCTCCATGTTACAATCTGAGTAAGCTAGGTCTAACAAGCTAGACTTAAAATATATCTAACTGTTTTTTCCAAAAGAACATCATCAAAACAAAATATTGTGAGGGTTCCCAACAATTTCTCTCTTTTTGATGATGTCGAAACCACACTTTACAATATAACCATAAGTAAAATAGTAAGAGTAATCTGGTTTAAATACCAGAAGTGTTAATTTCATTATAATTTATAACGAATATAAGGCATTAAAATTGAGTTCTGGACAAAGAGATATTTTCATCAGATAACACGTTCAAATATTAAATATATCAGATAAGTTCATACATGTTACATGATGCATTACTCCAGAGCATATAAACATGATATCAAGAGCCAAAAACATAAATAGTCGTTTTACAAGATATGCAATCAAGTTCATTTACCCATTGGTTTCTTCTTTTGTCTTGCTGCCTCCTTCATCTGCTTCTTCTTCTCGTCAGAGATCACTCCAACACTTTCATAAATTCCATCTCACACCCTTGCGTAATTTGGGTCATAGTTGTCGATCTTGTATCCTTGTGCGTTGGAAATAAGGTTGATGCACTTTAAAATCTCGGTCTTGTCTGACATCGTGCTTCTCTGAATCAATGGACACTTCATAAACTCCTTAGAGGGGACCTTAAGATCAACTTGAGTTGCATGTGATGTCGTCTTCACTCTTTGAACGAGTTCTTTGTCCTTTTAGTCGTCGACGTATTGCTTAAGTCTTGGTCTGCTGTCCGTTGAGAATAAGCAGATGATCTCATCGATCTCTTCTTCCTCCTCATCAATCCTTTTCCAAGCGATCTGGTGATAGTGAGAGTGAAGCTATTCTGGCTGGAGAGATGCTTCATGTGAACCTCGTCTTTAACTTTGTTGAACAAAGCTAATGATAAACCAAGTGTCATCTCGAGCTGATATTGATCCTTTGGCAATGTATTCTGCTGGTTGAAAGACACGACTTCATTCCAAGCTTGATTCTTGAAGAAAGTTTCAATCATGAAACTAATTTTCGTAGCATGCCTCAGTTGTCTCTGTAGGAACCATAATATTTCATATGGTCCATATGCCCGTGACCAATTCCGGATACCAAACGAACACATGCAAAAATCATTGTGCCTATTGCATGAAGATTCGAATCTTACTAGCAAATCCAGCAATGAGAGACTCCAGAGTGATCTTCCGACTTGTTCCCACGGCGAAACTTGACGTTGGGTGGCAACGATCCTCAAGCTTCCTCTCTTTGTGACTGTCGACGCTTGTCTCTCTCTTTTCCCTCTCACAAATTTTTGTGCCCTCCTTTCTTGCGTGAGTGAATAGTTAGAATTAGGGTTAGGGCTTAAGCTACTATTAATACTATGTATTAATAATAAGCCCATCATCCTAATTAAATCACACAAGGGCCCATTAGTGAGAGATAGAGATAGGGCCGAAAATAACAATAGAGCTTAGGCCTTTATTGGGCCAAACGGGGATCTACTAGCTCGAATAAAGTTGGGCCTCCCGGTGTTCGATTTTCTTATTCAGCCCAGAATATAAATCGAGACACCAGTATTACTTTATTTCCACTAGAAAATTAATACTGAATTACCTCTTTATTCTTTAGGTGAGTCTGGGCTAGCATTAGACTTAATTAATCTCCGTGTTTAAGATATCTAATACCCATTAATTAATTAATCCCTCTGACGATCAATTAAT
>JAPKLX010003111.1:0-11581 GCA_026898415.1 Leonotis leonurus
GTTTCGAGAGACCATCATCAACACTAATCTATAGGGTTCCCAACAATTTCCCCCTTGTTGATGATGTCGAAACCACACTTTACAAAAAGAATCCTATCAGCTAATACAGATCGGTCTGGTCTGGTTTTCCAGTTTGATCAGATTACGTTATTAAGTTTATAACGTTTTAGAATATTATTATATGTGTTCTGGACAATGAAATGTTGTCATCAGAAACTCAAACTGGATCATATATTGATAAGCAAACAAGAGAGGTTACAGATAAACAGAACAGATTACAAGAAAAAGGCAGATCATAAGGATATAAGAAAATCGGGCTACTATCTGCTTTTTCTTCTCTCCTCTTGCTGCTTCTTCAGCTTTGCTCTGGTCTCATCAGAAATGAGCTGAACGCTCTCATATACTCCTTCTCTTACTCTGATGTAATCTGGATCTTCAGCATCCACTTTGTATCCTCTGTTTTCTGCTAGCTGGTTAATAAAATTCAGCAGAAAGGTCTTGTCAGGGAGATCTGTCCCAGGAATAGTAGGACAGGTCCTGAACTCCCTTTCTGGAGCAGTTATCTGGACATTTGCTTTATCAGCAGCAGCTCGGATCTCTCCCACCAGATCCTTTGCATCATTTCTGTCCATGTATAGCTCAAAAGCTTCATCTGGAGTCCCCTCAAGATAAAGAGGTTCTTTGAGAAAATATCTGCACATTATGAACCCATATTTCAACCCTTCGAATCCCTCCTTCAGATGATCTGGGACCCAGTTGGTCTCTCCCTGTTTTGTCAGTGATCTGCGTATGGGGGCAGAAGAGAACCAACTTGATCCAGCTCTTTTCTTTTTCTTGGAAGGTTGGGATGAGCTGCTTGGAGTGAAGGTTTTCTGTGCTTGGAATGAGGGTAAGCTGGCTTGTTTCTTGGCAGTGGATTGACCAGATCCCGATATGCTCTTCTGTTTAGTTTGAGCTGCTGTCTCTTTCTTCTTCTCCTGTGTAGCAGACGGCAGCTTTTTCTTTCCAAGTCCTTCCCCCTTTTCGACATCATCAATGAGGGATTGAATGAATGTCTTGAGAGAGGTGACCTCGTTTTTCAGCTCAGCGATCTCCTTGTCTGATTCAATTCGGCTAGATAGCAGCGAGGTAATGTTGAGATTTGAATCGTTGATCTGCTTCTGAAAAGAAGTCTGCGTGTTGGCCAGATCAGTTTTAATCTCTTCTTGAGCTGCTTTGATGTCTGCTGTCTCATCAAAATAAGCTTTGATCAGAGAGGATGTTGGATATTGCAGATCAAGTAGCTTCCTTTCCACAAAGCTTTTGCCATCAGTTTCAAACTGTCGAAGCAGTGATCTGGTGTATGAGTTAGCTTCCTTGACCAGATCTGCTGTGAGACCATCAGTCTGCTCCTTGACTATGGTGTGAACCATGTCTTTCTCCTTTTCTGCGAAGGCACTGATGATTTTGTACATTTCTTTCACTTTGAATTCAGTAGAAAACAGATTCTGATCAATCTGTGTCTTTCGTTCTTCAGCTGCAGCACGATCATCATCTAACTTCTTACTGATCTCTTCAATTTTCAGTCTGCAGATTTTCCTCAAATCAGAATCGACCTTATTGACCTGAGCTTGCAGGTGGTCGTTGAATTCTGTTAGGATGCGTGTGGCTTCGTCTTGGACCGTGGTCAGCGTTCCATACATGTACTGATCTACCTTCTTGGCAATCAGATCTCGGATATGGACATTAGATAGGGATTGATGCTGGTCCATCAATATATCTTCCATGGTATAAGTCTGCACATGTACATTCTGTGCCGCTGCCACACCAGGAGTGATAATGTCATTTGTAAGTTCACCTCCTATAGTTTGGCCAAGAAATTCGTCCTCTGTTGGTGCAGGTGGTGTAGTGATCTGTACACCAGTATCAACCATGACCTGATCTGGTGCAGGTTCTGCTATTGTTGCACCCGGTTGGTGAACACCAGATGGGGCAGTCTGATCAGCATCTTCATCCACAACGCTGTCATAAAATTGTATCTTGCCAGCCTTCTCATAAATCTCTCTCAGATTGATCTGCAGCTTCTGAGCTTCGAGCTGGGCAATGGCAAGAATGGAATGTGAGAAGCTTTCTCTTAGCTCAGCAACAGAAGAGACTTCAAAAATGTTTAGCAGCGTGGCTTCCTCTGCTTTGAGCTGAGCAATCGATCTGATCTTAAGTAGAGCATCTAGTACATAGAACTCCTTGTCTTTGATCAGCAGCAGCAATTTTACCCTCTTAGCTGCATCATAGCTCTCAGGAGTGAGCTGGATGCCTGGAAAAGTGCTGATTACTGCTCTGTCAGCCTCTGCTTCAATCAATTTTATAACAGACTGAGCTGTTTTCTTTTCAACATCTTCATCCGAAGATTCAGTTTCTTCCTCATCTCCCTCAGCGATCTGTTCTAGAGGCTCAGCAGAAGATGAGCTTATGGTATGAGCTGGGGAGAAGTCCTTGGACTGGTCTGGGTTGAAAGATGATATGGGAGCCACTTCTTCTGGTTGGTCTCCTATGAGAATCTCTGCTTCCTCAACCTCCTGGTGAGGGAGTGTAGTTTCTTGTGCTGGTTCTGGGCTCCGTTCTGTATCAACCAATTTTTGAAGCTTTCGTCGTTTAGGTTTTGGTGGTTGAGCGGCTGTAGATAAGTCAGTTTCAACCGAGCTGGCTCTCCTGGTTGTTCTCTTGGTAGGAGTTTTCTCGGATGGCTTCTCCTTATTGACCTTGGATTTTGTGGGGTGAGATACTGGACCAGATGGAGGGATCCAGATGGGATTTGAGTTCCCCATCTCCATCAGAGCATTGAAGACAACCGAGTCTTTAACTCTAGCAATCAGATTTGTTGAAATGCCCATTGACATTTCTATCTGATGCTGGTCCTTGGGAAAGTGTTGTCGTATGTTGAACTCTACCACTGTATCCCATGTATGGTGAGGAAAGAAAGATTCAAGCATATAGCTGATCTTTGTGGAATGTCTCAGGCTGCTTCTCTTGACTTCGATGCCTGGTGAGCTACCCTTCACCACTAGGATCATCTTGGCCTCCTTTGCCAAGAGATCGTATAAGATCCTACTCCAGTTTACTGGCAAATTAAGAACGACTGCTGCCAATATCTTGAACTTCTCAGGAGTCACCTGGTCGTAAGACCCGTTGTGATTGAGGAAAATTCGCTGTACGAATTCAAACACAATCCTGAATTCTGGCGCGAGAAGTGAACGTACAAACATCCTGTTTGTGTAGTGGATGGGAACTATCATTACCATCTCCACAGCCTCTTGCAGCTGTTCTGTAGTGATTTCCCCTAGTTCTAGTCCCTCATCTTTGACCTTATAAGCAGCGTTGATAAGGTTGATGACGTTGTAAGGAGTGTTACTGACTGTGTTCCCTTTACTCACCCTGATGGTGGCTTCTTCTCCACCTCTTTCTCCCTTCCATGAGAGATAAAACGCTGCGACATCCTTGGGCAGGAAGTGCACAGGGTGTGAAGTGATAATTTTGCAGAAACCTACAAAGAACACGGTAGTATAGATGTGAGCACTATCCTTCCATCAGTGAAGTATAAGTGCCACAAGAACAGTTTATGCAGTTCAATGTATTTGACATACAAGAAAATAAATACAGAGAAAAGATATATATGCAATTGAAAGCGATTAAGAACAAATATGAAACCTTTGCACTGACGAACGAGATCAAATGCCTTCTCCAGTTTATGAAACCCGAAGGTGTCAAGAACCGCAAAAAGGTCTTGGTGAATATAAGGTTTCAAAAATGTTGCTTGTTCCAGAAATACAGACGATTTGGGAGCCATTTTTGTTAGAGAGTGAGAGTTTTGCAAGAGAGAGTTTTTGGAAGATGAAAATTTTCCAAGTGTTTCGTGAATTTTGAAAGTGTGAGTGATACACGAAACGCCTTATCAATCTATATAAGCGAGAGAGAAGATAATAAAGGTAATAAAATATTGAGAAATCCTTCCCTTTTTCAGCTTTCCCGCCTTTCCATGTACTAGGTTTTCAACCCATTGTTGCCTCTCTTGATCGTATGATGCACGCGCTATGATCGAACGGTTGTGTGTTGGCGCGTTGTTTTTGATGCAATCTTTTATCTCCTTTTTCTAGATTTGGTAGATATTTTTCTCGATCACGTCTCCCAATTACTGCATGTAATCATCAAAAATAGATGATCTTTAAATCTAAGTGTCAGAATAGTGATAATTAGTCGCCGTATACAGTTGACCTTTCCCCCTTAACCAAGTAATGGAGTAATAATTAATAAAAAATATTAATCCACGTGTCATTGGGTAATCTGGTTGAGGTCAATCTGGTTGAGCGTCTGTTAATCACTTTCTGTTCATGATATCTCTTATCTTTCTGGTTGAAGCTTTCCTGGTTCAACTTTCTGTTAAAGTTTAACTAGCTTCACTTTGAGACTTGCTGGTTTGAGACTTTCTGGTTTAGCTTTCTGTCTCTGTTCAATCTGTTTGCTTTCTTTTAGTAATCTGGTGTTAGTTCCCTGTTGGAATTTCTAGTGATCTGGATCTTATTACTCTGGATCATGATGATCTGGTTTTGATTCCCTGTAGGATTTTATCAATCTGGATCATAATGATCTGGTTTAGATCAATCTGGTTTAGATCAATCTGGTTTAGATCAATCTGCTCAGATCAGTCTGGTTTAGATCAATCTGGTTTTATCTTCAAGATTTAGAAGTCCTAGCTTTGCACAGAGCATCTTAAATCTTTCTTCTGATAATGCCTTAGTGAGGATATCTGCTCTCTGAACTTCAGTATGTATTTTCTTAATCTGTACATGTTTTCTTTCCACATGATCTCTTATGAAGTGATGCCTTACGTCAACATGTTTGCATCTGGTGTGCAACACTGGGTTTTGTGTAATTGCTATAGCACTTGAGCTGTCACAGAAAATTGGAATTTCCTTGACATCAATCTCATAATCTTTAAGCTGTTGTCTCAACCACAGTATTTGTGCACAACAACTTCCAGCTGCCATATATTCTGCCTCTGTAGTTGAAGTGGCAACCGATGTCTGTTTCTTTGAGAACCACGAAATCAATTTGTTTCCCAGAAATTGACATGTACCAGATGTTGACTTTCTGTCCAGTTTACATCCAGCGTAATCTGAGTCAGTGTATCCAGTTAGCTCAAAGTTATCTTCACATGGATACCATAATCCTATATGGGCTGTTCCCTTTAGATATTTTAGTATCTTCTTAGCTGCTTCCATGTGAGATTCTTTGGGATTTGCTTGATATCTAGCACATACTCCTACTGCAAAGGTAATGTCCGGTCGACTTGCAGTTAGATAGAGTAGTGATCCTATGATCCCTCTGTATTGTGTAATATTAGCTGGTTTTCCTTCGGGATCTGGACCTATTTTCCCATTGGTCTGCATTGGGATTTTTACTGAATTACTGTCTTTTAGTCCAAATTTTGCTAGCAGATCGTTGATGTATTTTGTCTGGTTGATAAAGATACCATCTGGTAGCTGCTTGACCTGCAAACCTAAAAAGAAGCTCATTTCTCCCATCATAGACATTTGATACTTATTTTTCATAAGTTCAGCAAATTTGTCACATAGATAGGTAGATTGAGATCCAAAGATAATATCATCTACATAGATCTGGACTAAGAGAATATGTTCTTTGACTTTGATAATGAACAAAGTCTTATCAACAGATCCTCTTCTGAATCCAGATTCTAGTAGGAATGTAGATAAGGTCTCATACCAAGCTCTAGGGGCTTGTTTTAGACCATAGACTGCTTTAGCAAGTCTGTATACTTTCTGATCTGGATCTGCCTCTTCAAATCCAGGTGGCTGTTCCACATATACTTCTTCTTCAAGGATACCATTTAGGAAGGCACTTTTGACATCCATCTGGTACACCTTGAACCGTTTGTGAGCAGCATACGCAAGAAATAGCCTTATTGCTTCTAATCTGGCAACTGGTGCGAATGTTTCATCAAAATCAATGCCTTCTTGTTGATTATAGCCTTTAGCTACTAATCTGGCTTTGTTTCTGACTACTTCACCATTCCCATCTCGTTTGTTTTTGAACACCCATTTTACACCAATCACACCTTGGTGTCTGGGTCTGTCCACGAGATACCAGACTTCATTCCTTTTGAACTCATTGAGTTCTTCTTGCATTGCTATTATCCAATCTGCATCTTGGAGTGCTTCATACGCATCAGATGGCTCCAAGCGAGATAAATAGCAACTCAGTAATGCACTTTCCCAATGCATTCTTCTAGTTTTCACACGATCTGATGGGTTCCCAACGATCTGTTCTGGTGGATGGTCTTGTATCCATCTTCTTCTTCTAGTCATCTCTTCATCAGATAACTCAGGATCAGGTTGATCTGTTGGTTCCTCAAATTCAGGGTGTGCTGTTGATATCGCTTGAAATGGATTCTCATCTGGATTTCCTTCTGAATGATGATCATCATTTGTAGTAGAATTGTTTTCTGTTGATGATCTGTTTTCATCCAGATTGGTTAGAGATATTCCCCCTTGCTGTATGATCTCCTCAGCAATAGGTTGAGTGATAGCTTCTTCATCTTTACTCTTTGAATTCCAGATAAGAATATCCTCCAGTAATAGATCATTCATCCTTCTGGGTGTCACCTGATTGACTGTCTGCTTCTCATCTGGTGATCTGTGCTCAACAATAGACTCGTCAAATACAACGTGAGGTGTTACTTCCACAATATGAGAATTCTTATTGTAAACTCGATAGGCTTTACTGACATCAGAATATCCTAAGAATATTCCAGGGTCTGATTTGCTATCAAAAGTTTTCAACTGAGATTTCCCATTATTGTGTATGTAACATAAACAGCCAAAAGTTTTAAGGTAAGAAATCTTAGGCTTTCTGTTGTTCCATATTTCATATGGTGTCTTTCCATGTCTGAGTGTGATGGATGATCTGTTTTGAGTATAACAGGCAGTGTGAATAGCTTCTGCCCAGAATTTCTTTGGTAGATTTGTAGCATTAAGCATTGTGCGAGCTGCTTCTTTGAGTGATCTGTTTCTTCTCTCAACTACTCCATTCTGTTGAGGAGTTCGAGCAGCAGATGTTTGATGAGTGATTCCCATCTTGTTGCAATATGCTTCAATCTTCTGATTGAGAAATTCTGTTCCTCGATCTGTTCTGATAGAGGTTATACTCATCTCTTTCTTTTTAGTGATTTTGTGTAGAAAATCAGGGAGTTTGTCTAGAGTCTCTTTCTTCTTCAGCAGAAAGATGACCCAAGTGTATCTTGAGTAATCATCTATGATTACCAATGTGTACTTTCTCCCATTGATGCTTAGAGGTTTGACTGGTCCAAACAGATCAAGGTGCAACAGCTCTAGTGTTCTTGATGTTGAGTGAGCTGTTTTGCTTGTAAAGGATGATCTGGTCTGCTTTCCAGCTTGACAAGCATCACATATGTGATCTTTATCATACACCTGATCTGGTAGTCCTTCTACTAACTTTTCTTTGGCAATCCTGTTGATTGTCTTGAAGTTTAGGTGATTTAATCTCTTATGCCATAACCAGCTGGTTTCTGATACAGTCTTGGTGACTAGGCAGGTTTCGATCTGGTTTGTCCATTGGACAATGTACAGCCTATCCTGCAATTTACCGGTAAGGAGAATCTCATCTCCTTCCTTATTCTTCACCAGACAGTGGTTAGTATCAAAAACAATCTGATTACCATTAGCACAGAATTGACTTACAGAGAACAGATTGTGACTAAGACCCTCAACGTATGAGACATTAGAGATAGTGGTCTTGCCAACTTTGATATTACCATACCCTCTGGTGTACCCTTTTGAATTGCATCCAAAGGTAACCTGTGGTCCTGGTTTTTCCACGTAATCTGATAGTAGGTTCTTGTCACATGTCATGTGTTTTGAACAACCACTATCGATTATCCAGATTTCTCCTCTTGCAACCTTACTTCTCCTTGCAGATCTTTGATCCTGCAATTAATCAGACTTAGCTACCCTTTCAACGTTTGGGTGCTTGATTATTAGCAAATGTTCCTTTTCGAATCCAGAACATTTTGGGATTAGGAACAGAAACATAGCAGGTAATAGTATTTCCATCATTGTCAACTTTTGTTACTGAATGGATTTCAGATGGATGATATCTTTTCATTTCATCCTTCTTCAATACTTTCTTTGCACGTACTGTCTTGTTGACAGTTTTTGTCCTGTTGACATTAGCTTTTTGATGATGTTCTGTTTCTGTGTAGTAAGCTGGTTGTCCCCTTGTTTGATGATACTGCCTATTCTTTGCATCTTTTATTATTATCTTTTGAGGATAACCTTTCTTGTTCTTCAAATCCTTCACTTGATCTGGTATCTTCTTCCTTTCTGGTACAAAGCTTATTGTTCCTGAAGATTTTTCTGAGTGACCTGGATATCCCAAACCAGATGTGCCCTTTTGCTGCATATTGATTAGCAGCTTGGCACGTTCATCACTCTTGTATATCATTTCCTTTCCTTTCTTGATCTTTTCTTCAGCAACATTATACCTGATAACCAGATCCTTGATTTTTGAATTAAGAGCATGGATCTCACTGTCTTTACTCTTGATCTGTTCTTCCAGATCAGCAATTTTGACAACAAATTTAGTGTTTGCTGTGCTTAGAGTCTGCTCAATCTTCTTTAATCTGTCATTTTCCTCAACTACTTCTTTGAACAGTCTCTTGATGCTTGAGTAGCTTTGGAACATCTCATCTATTTCTTTCCATGAATATTCTGCTTGATCTTCACTGTCCTGTTTATCATTTGAGGAATTTGAATAGCATGAATTTACCTCGACATCGTCTAGGCCGTTGTCTAAGCCCATAAAGCATTCACTCCAGCTTTCTTCATCTTCAGCAATGAAGGCCTCATCATTTTCTGATGAACTATCTGAGAAATGACTGGAGCTGCTTGAATTCTGTTCAGCTATCATGGCTTTACGCTCATTTTTGAGTTTTCGATCTCTTTTAGCTCTTAGTTCCTCTCTTTGGCTTCTGGACAGATCAGGACAATCTGTTTTGAAGTGACCTGTTCTGCCACATTCAAAGCATGTGTAATCTGTAGAGTTAGAGGTTTTTGTTGTTTTAGTAGATTGCTGTTTAGATTCATTCTTGTCATCTGATCGATCATTGTTATACTTCCTGTTGAAGTTCCTCTTGTTATCTTTGTAGAAGCGTCTGAACTTCTTTGATCTGGTTTCCATTTTGTCCATACGTTTAGCTATCATTGCAAACTCTTTTAGAAGTTTGTCATAGCCTTTCTCCTCGTCTGGGGTTACAGACTCTGAAAGATCATCTGGTTGACTCTTTGCTTTGAAGGCTACTTCTTTGTCCTTCTTTGTACTGCTTTCTGCCTTTTTGGACAGATGATCTGATCCTCGAATTCTTTGAATATCACATTCATGACCTTCGAGATGATCAAATAAGGCTTCAGTAGACAGATCATTGAAATCTGCTCTTAGGGGTTGCATTGCAGCGTAGATCTCCCAGCTTGGTGGAAGTGCTCTAAGAACTTTCATGTTCTTCTCCCTTTGAGTGTACTTGTTCTTTTTGAATGCAGATATTTCTAGGAGAATTCCAGTGAATCTCATCTTCATCTGTTCTATTGTCTCGCCTGGTTTCATTTTGAATTCATCATATTTGTTGCAAGCTAGAGACAGTTTGTTCTCGATCATCACTTCAGATCCAAGCGCCAGGTCTCTCAAGGCTTCCCACATCTCTTTGGCTGTATCAAGATCTTGGATCTTGGCCAGATGTATGCCTTTGACCGTGCTGGAAATGATCCCTTTGGCAAAATCATCGAGATTTGCCTCTCTCCTTTCTTCGGAGGTATATTTTCTGGGATCCTTTAGGACAGTTTCTTTGACTGCTCCTGTTTCTGTGATACGAGTGGTCTCTTCTGTGATTGCCAAAGGCCCTTCTTCGATTACTTTCCACATCAGGCAGTGATGGGCTTTGAGACACATTTTGATTCTGAAACTCCATTCTCTATATCCTTGGATAGAGAATTCTTCGCAAGCCCTGATAACAGAAGATTCCATAACAGATGGTATGCACGTGAATGAAAAAGGTTTTCCTAGATCTATTCAAGTAGACCACGCAGGTTTTAACCTTGTGAAACAAAACAATGGTCAGTTTGAACCACTGCTCTGATACCACTTGTTGGTCCCGAAAGAGCAAGGTTTGGTGTATGGGGGGGGGAATACACCAAATACTAACTTTTCAGTTTACTTGACAATTTATATGAGAGCTCAAGCTATTCTGTATAAGAAATTGCTTGAAATGACTGACCAGATTGATATACAGATCAGTATCTGATTTTGTCCAAGCAGATTACTCTCAAGTGTAAAACACCTAACAGATAATAAGAGTGATCTTATTACCTCTTGAGTGTAGAGTGAGTGCGGAATAATGGTGGATTAATGATTGCTCTTGTTTAGAAAACCTTAAGGAATTAATCAGATCGTTTAAGCAGATTGATTGAGAATGCAGCTTATATGATAGTGCAGAAGGTTAGGATAATAAACAACAGATAATAAGAATGCAGAAAAGTAAAGCACACGATGTTTAACGTGGTTCGGGAAATCCCTACGTCCACGATCTGGTCAAACCTAGACCAGATTATCCACTACTAGGATACTCTGCTTCTTTATACTCGTGGAGAACGAGTCACAAGTACCAATCACAACTAGACTGATACTTATGCACGAATGAAGGGTCGTGTCCCTTTACAACAGATTACCTCTACGTTACCACTAGAAAACTACTAGCTAGCAGGGTGATCTCCTTTCTCTCGACAAGACAGACTTGAATCGAGGTGGTTGGTGTGATGTATAATCACAGAATGTTGAAGCTCTAAGTCTGGAATGTAGAATGTTTGGAAGATGATTTGCAGTATAGCTCGCGTGTGTTCTCTTCTTGTTGTTCTAGTATTCCAGATTGATGTCTTCAACTATATAGGCTTTGAATTTTAAATTCTAGCCGTTATTGATTGGCGTGAGATAGATGGTATATTGCCAATCAAGGTTTCCATCATATCTGTTCTTGCCATATAGGAAAGGTTGACCCAATCTATGATTTATGGAAATCAGATTGTTAACGGTCTCTTTCCTTATATGTTTTAAATCGTAGATTATCTTTCCAATCCCTGTTGGATGGATCTTGGTCTTTGACATGGCAAGAGCATATGACGTGTAGGATGATGTCAGCTAGTAGCTTGATGACTCAATCGCTCTGGTTCATCGCTGTAAGCATCGATCTGGTCATCGATCTGGTCATCGATCTGGTCGCTGTCTGTTACAGCAGATCGATTCCTTTGAGCGTGAAAACTTGTCCTTCATCCTATTCTAAGTTGAGAATGACTTCTATAGGAGTATCTCCTTTACATTATAAGTCATCTCCTAATCTGTTCCAGAACAGAAATCACTTAATCTATAGTGATCTGGTTTTTACACGGTGGAACAGTTTAACATACAGACCAGCTAAGTGTGTTTCGAGAGACCATCATCAACACTAATCTATAGGGTTCCCAACAAT
>JAPKLX010004122.1:0-10325 GCA_026898415.1 Leonotis leonurus
CCCCCCCCATACACCAAACCTTGCTCTTCCGGGACCAACAAGTGGTATCAGAGCTGTGGTTCAAACTGACCATTGTTTTGTTTCACAAGGTTAAAACCTGCGTGGTCTACTTGAATAGATCTAGGAAAACCTTTTTCATTCACGTGCATACCATCTGTTATGGAATCTTCTGTTATCAGGGCTTGCGAAGAATTCTCTATCCAAGGATATAGAGAATGGAGTTTCAGAATCAAAGTGTGTCTCAAAGCCCATCACTGCCTGATGTGGAAAGTAATCGAAGAAGGGCCATTGGCAATCACAGAAGAGACCACTCGTATCACAGAAACAGGAGCAGTCAAAGAAACTGTCCTAAAGGATCCCAGAAAATATACCTCCGAAGAAAGGAGAGAGGCAAATCTCGATGATTTTGCCAAAGGGATCATTTCCAGCACGGTCAAAGGCGTACATCTGGCCAAGATCCAAGATCTTGATACAGCCAAAGAGATGTGGGAAGCCTTGAGAGACCTGGCGCTTGGATCTGAAGTGATGATCGAGAACAAACTGTCTCTAGCCTGCAACAAATATGATGAATTCAAAATGAAACCAGGCGAGACAATAGAACAGATGAAGATGAGATTCACTGGAATTCTCTTAGAGATATCTGCGTTCAAAAAGAACAAGTATACTCAAAGGGAGAAAAACATGAAAGTTCTTAGAGCTCTTCCACCAAGTTGGGAAATCTATGCAGCAATGCAACCTCTAAGAGCTGACTTCAACGATCTGTCCACTGAAGCCTTATTTGATCATCTCGAAGGACATGAATGTGACATTCAAAGAATTCGAGGACCAGATCATCTGTCTAAAAAGGCAGATAACAGTTCAAAGAAGGACAAAGAGGTAGCCTTCAAAGCGAAGAGCAAACCAGATGATCTTTCTGAGTCTGTTACTCCAGATGAAGAGAAAGGCTATGACAAACTCTTAAAAGAATTTGCAATGATAGCTAAACGAATGGACAAGATGGAAACCAGATCGAAGAAGTACAGACGCTTCTACAAAGATAATAAGAGGAACTTCAACAGGAAGTATGATAATGATCAATCTGATAACAAAAATGAATCCAAACAACAGACTACTAGAACAACAAAAACCTCAAGTTCTGCAGATTACAATTGCTTTGAATGTGGCAGAACAGGTCATTTCAAAACAGATTGTCCTGATCTGTCCAGAAATCAAAGAGAAGAGCTAAGAGCCAAAAGAGATCGAAAGCTTAAACATGAGCGCAAAGCCATGATAGCTGAACAGAACTCAAGCAGCTCGAGTCACTTCTCAGACAGCTCATCAGAAAATGATGAAGCTTTCATTGCTGACGATGAAGAAAGCTGGAATGAATGCTATGTAGGCCTGGACAACGGTCTAGATGACGTAGAGGTAAATTCCTGCAACTCTAACTCTTCAAATAATACTGATCTGGAACAGGAAACAGAAGATCAAGATGAATATTCTTGGGATGAAGTTAATGAGATGTTCAAAAGCTACTCAAGTATCAAAAGACTGTTCAAAGAAGTAGTTGAAGAGAATGACAGATTAAAGAAGATTGAGCAGACTCTAAGCACAACAAACACTAAATTTGTTACCAAAATTACTGATCTGGAAGAACAGATCAAGAGCAAAGACAGCGAGATTCACTCTCTTAACTCAAAAGTTAAGGATCTGATCTCAAGATACAATGTTGCTGAAGAGAAGATCAAGAAAGGAAAAGAGATGATCTACAAGAGTGATGAGCGTGCCAAACTGCTAATCAATCTGCAACAAAAGGGAAAGTCTGGATTGGGATATCCAGGTCACTCAGAAAAATCTTCAGGAACCATAAGCTTCGTATCAGAAAGGAAGAGAATACCAGATCAAGTGATAGACTTGAAAAACAAGAAAGATCTTCCTCAAAAGATGGTCATAAAACAAACAGACAACAAGCAATACCATCAATCGAAAGGACAACCTGCCTACTACACAAAACCAGATCAGGTTCACAACAAAAGGGTCAACAGGACAGCACCAGTTAAGAAAGGATTGAAGAATGATAAAACAGAGAGATTTCATCCATCTGAAATACACTCTGTATCTAAAGTAGATAATGAGGGAAATATCGTTACCTGCTATATTGTTGTTCCTAACCCTAGAATGTTCTGGATTCGAAAAGGATTGTTTACTAATAATCAAGCACCCAAGCGTTGAAAGGGTAGCTAAGTTTGATTAATTGCAGGATCAAAGAAATGCAAGAAGAAGCAAGATAGCTAGAGGAACCATCTGGATTATAGATAGTGGTTGCTCAAAACACATGACTTGTGACAAGAATCTACTGACAGATTACATAGAGAAACCAGGCCCACAGGTCACTTTTGGATGTAATTCAAAAGGGTATACCAGAGGGTATGGAAACATCAGAGTAGGCAAGACTACTATCACAAATGTGTCATACGTAGAGGGTCTTAGTCACAATCTGTTTTCTGTAAGTCAGTTTTGTGCTAATGGCAATCAGATTGTTTTTGATACTAACAACTGTCTGGTGAAGAATAAGGAAGGAGATGAAATACTCCTTACCGGTAAACTGCAGGATAGGTTATATATTGTCCAGTGGACAAACCAGATCGAGACCTGCTTAGTCACTAAGACTGTATCAGAAACAAGCTGGTTATGGCATAAGAGATTAAATCATCTTAATTTCAAATCAATCAACAGGATTGCCAAGGAAAGGTTAGTAGAAGGACTACCAGATCAGGTGTATGATAAAAATCACATATGTGATGCCTGTCAAGCTGGAAAGCAGACCAGATCATCCTTTACAAGCAAAACAGCTTACTCAACATCAAGGACACTAGAGCTGTTACACCTTGATCTGTTTGGACCAGTCAAACCACTAAGTATCAATGGGAGAAAGTACACTTTGGTAATCATAGATGATTACTCAAGATTCACTTGGGTCATCTTTCTGTTGAAAAAGAAAGAGACTCTAGACAAGCTCCCTGAATTTCTACACAAAATCACTAAACAGAAAGAGATGAGTATAACCTCTATCAGAACAGATCGAGGAACAGAATTTCTCAACCAGAAGATTGAAGCATATTGCAACAAGATGGGAATCACTCATCAAACATCTGCTGCTCGAACTCCTCAACAGAATGGAGTAGTTGAGAGAAGAAACAGATCACTCAAAGAAGCAGCTCGCACGATGCTTAATGCTACAAATCTACCGAAGAAATTCTGGGCAGAAGCTATATACACAGCCTGCTATACTCAAAACAGATCATCCATCACACTCAGACATGGAAAGACTCCATATGAAATATGGAACAACAGAAAGCCTAAGATCTCCTATTTTAGAACTTTTGGCTGTTTATGTTACATACACAATAATGGGAAATCTCAGTTGAAAACTTTTGATAGCAAAACTGACCCTGGAATATTCTTAGGATATTCTGATATCAGTAAAGCTTATCGAGTTTACAATAAGAATTCTCATATTGTGGAAGTAACACCTCATGTTGTTTTTGATGAGTCTATTGTTGAGTACAGATCACCAGATGAAAAGCAGACAAACAATCAGGTGACAACCAGAAGGATGAATGATCTATTACTAGAAGATGTTCTTATCTGGAATTCTAGGAGTGAGGATGAAGAAATTATCACTCAACCTGTTGCTGAGGAGATCATACAGCAAGGGGGAATATTACTACCTAACCTGGATGAGAACAGATCATCAACAGAAGTCAATGATACAATTACCACAAATGATGATCAACATCCAGAAGAAAGTCCAGATGAGAATCCATTTCATGCTACGACAACAGCACACCCTGAATTTGAGGAACCAACAGATCAACCTGATCCTGAGTTATCTGATGAAGAAATAACCAGGAGAAGAAGATGGATACAAGATCATCCACCAGAACAGATCGTTGGGAACCCATCAGATCGTGTGAAGACTAGAAGAATGCATGGAGAAAGTGCATTGTTGAGCTGTTACCTCTCTCGCATGGAGCCATCTGATGCTTATGAAGCACTTCAAGATGCAGATTGGATAACAGCAATGCAAGAAGAACTCAATGAGTTCAAAAGAAATGAAGTCTGGTATCTCGTGGACAGACCCAAACACCAAGGTGTAATAGGTGTAAAATGGGTGTTCAAAAACAAACGAGATGAGAATGGTGAAGTAGTCAGAAACAAAGCCAGATTAGTAGCTAAAGGCTATAATCAACAAGAGGGCATTGATTTCGATGAAACATTCGCACCAGTAGCCAGATTAGAAGCAATAAGGTTGTTCTTAGCATATGCTGCTCACAGACGATTCAAGGTGTACCAGATGGATGTCAAAAGTGCCTTCCTCAACGGTATTCTTGAAGAAGAAGTATATGTGGAACAGCCACCTGGATTTCAAGAAGCAGATCCAGATCAGAAAGTATACAGACTAGCAAAAGCAGTCTATGGTCTAAAACAAGCCCCTAGAGCTTGGTATGAGACCTTATCATCCTTCCTACTAGAATCTGGATTCAAAAGAGGATCTGTTGACAAGACTTTGTTCATCATCAAAGTCAAAGAAAACATTCTCTTAGTCCAGATCTATGTAGATGACATCATTTTTGGATCTCAATCTACCTATCTGTGTGACAAATTTGCTGAACTTATGAAAAATAAGTATCAAATGTCCATGATGGGAGAAATGAGTTTCTTTCTAGGTTTGCAGGTCAAGCAGCTACCAGATGGTATCTTCATCAATCAGACAAAATACATCAACGATCTGCTAGCCAAGTTTGGAGTAAAAGACAGTAATCCAGTGAAAATCCCAATGCAGACTAATGGGAAAATTGGTCCAGATCCTGAAGGAAAACCAGCAAATGTTACACAATACAGAGGGATTATAGGTTCATTACTCTATCTAACTGCAAGTCGACCTGACATTACCTATGCAGTAGGAGTATGTGCTAGATATCAAGCAAATCCCAAAGAGTCTCATATGGAAGCAGCTAAGAAGATACTAAGATATCTAAAGGGAACAGCCCATATAGGATTATGGTATTCATGTGAAGACAATTTTGAGCTATCTGGATATACTGATTCAGACTATGCTGGATGTAAACTGGACAGAAAGTCAACATCTGGTACATGTCAGTTTTTAGGGAATAAACTGATTTCTTGGTTCTCAAAGAAACAGACATCAGTTGCCACTTCAACTACAGAGGCAGAATATATGGCAGCTGGAAGTTGTTGTGCACAAATACTGTGGTTAAGACAACAGCTTAAAGACTATGAGATTGATGTCAAAGAAATACCAATTTTCTGTGACAGCTCAAGTGCTATAGCAATTACACAGAACCCAGTGCTGCACACCAGATGCAAACATGTTGACGTAAGGCATCACTTCATAAGAGATCATGTTGAAAGAAAACATGTACAGATTGAGAAAATACATACTGAAGTTCAGAGAGCAGATATCCTCACTAAGGCATTACCAGAAGAAAGATTTAAGATGCTTTGTGGAAAGCTAGGACTCTTAAATCTTGAGGAGAGAACCAGATTGATCTAAACCAGATTGATCTAAACCAGATTGATCTAAACCAGATCATTATGATCCAGGTTGATAAAATCCTACAGGGAATCAAAACCAGAACATCATCCAGAGTGATAAAATCCAGATCACTAGAAATTCCAACAGGGAACTAACACCAGATCACTAACTCACATGTCAATACAGAATAAATAAATTCCAAACAAGAATTACCAAAAGAAAGCAACCAGACTGATCAAAGACAGAAGGCTAAACCAGAGAGTCTCAAGACCAGAAAGCCTCAGAGACAGAAGGCTAGACCAGAAAGTCTCAAAACCAGCAAGTCTCAAAGACAGAAAGCTAAACCAGAGAGTTAGTCAACTTTAACAGAAAGTTGAACCAGAAAAGCTTCAACCAGAGAGATAAAAGAAGCTTTGAACAGAAAGTGGTTAACAAACAAACAGTTTGACCTCAACCAGATCACCTATTGACACGTGGATTAATATTTATTATTAATTATTCCATTACTTGGTTAAGGGGGAAAGGTCAACTGTATACAGCGACTAATTATCACTATTCTGACACTAAGATTTAAAGATCATCTATTTTTGATGATTGCATGCAGTAATTGGGAGACGTGATCGAGAAAAATATCTACCAAATCTAGAAAAAGAGAGATAAAAGATTGCATCAAAAACAACGCGCCATCACATAATCGTTCGATCATAGCGCGTGCATCATACGAAAAGGAGAGGCGACTATGGGTGGAAAACCTAGTACATGGAAAGGCGGGAAAGCTGAAAAAGGGAAGGATTTCTCAATATTTTATTACCTTTTTTATCTTCTCTCTCGCTTATATAGATTGATAAGGCGTTTCGTGTATCACTCACACTTCCAAAATTTCACGAAACACTTAGAAAATTTTCCATCTCTCAAAAACCCTCTCTTGCAAAACTCTCACTCTCTAACAAAAATGGCTCCCAAATCGTCTGTATTTCTGGAACAAGCAAACTTTTTGAAACCTTATATTCACCAAGACCCTTTTGCGGTTCTTGATACCTTCGGGTTTCATAAACTGGAGAAGGCATTTGATCTTGTTCGTAAATGCAAAGGTTTCATATTTCGTTCTTAATTCACTTTCAAATGTTTGATTGCTTTACTCTGTATCTATTTTCTTGTATGTGATCTCTGTAAAATACATAGAACTGCATAAACTGTTCTTGTGGCACTTATACTTCACTGATGGAAGGATAGTGCTCACATCTATATTATTATGTTCTTTGTAGGTTTCTACAAGATTATTTCTTCACATCCTGTGCACTTCCTACCGAAGGAAGTTGCTGCCTTCTACCTCTCATGGCAGGGAGAGAGAGGTGGTGAAGAAGCCACCATCAGGGTGAGCAAAGGAAATACTGTAAGCAACACACCTTACAACGTTATCAACCTCATCAATGCTGCTTACAAAGTAAAGGATGAGGGACTTGACCTTGGAGAAATTACTGCAGAACAGCTGCAAGAAGCTGTGGAAATGGTCATGATAGTCCCTATCCATTACACCAACAGAATGTTTGTTCGTGCACTTCTCGCGCCAGAGTTCAGAATCATTTTTTGAATTCGTACAGCGAATTTTTCTGAACCACAACGGGTCCTACGACCAGGTCACTCCTGAAAAGTTCAGGATACTGGCTGCCGTGGTTCTCAATCTGCCTGTCAACTGGAGCAGGATCTTATACGATCTATTAGCAAAGGAGGCTAAGATGATCGTACCTGTGAAAGGCAGCTCCCCTGGAATAGAAGTGAAAAGGAGCAGCCTGAGGCATTCAACCAAAATAAGCTTTATGCTTACATCCTTCTTTCCCCAACATCAGTGGGATACCTCAGTTGAATTCAACACAAGGCAACATTTTCCAAAGGACCAACATCAGATTGAAATGTCGATGGGCATTTCAGCGAATCTGATCACCAGAGCAAAGGACCCTGTGATCTTCAACGCTCTGATGGAGATGGGGAACTCAAATCCCATTTGGATTCCTCCATCTGGTCCAGCAGATCCATCCACAAAATCAAAGGTCACCAAAGAGAAGCCAGCTGAGAGAACACCATCCAAGAGAGTAACCAGAAGAGCCAGTTCTGTTGAAACAGATACTTCTACCGCAGCACAGCAGCCGAAACCCAAGCGCAGAAGGCTTCACAAACTGTCTGCTGAGATACAGACCGAAGCACCTGCTGCTGCAGAAGTTACCATCCCTCAACAGGAGGTTGAGGAGGAAGAAGTGGTTGTACTGGCTGATGAACCAGAAGATGTGGAACCTCTGTCAACAGTACACCCAGATCAGCCCAGGGATTTCTCCCCAGCTCACACGATCAGCTCATCTTCTGCTGAGCCTCTAGAACAAATCAATGAAGAAGATGAAGAAGAAATTGAATCTTCAGATGAAGATGTGGAGAATAAAACAGCTCAGTCTGTTATGAAAATGATTGAGATAGAAGCTGACAGAGCTGTTCTGAACATATTCCCAGGCATCCAGCTCACACCAGAGAGCTATGATGCAGCTAAGCGAGTCAAACTGCTGCTGTTGGTCAAGGACAAGGAATTTTATGTATTAGATGCACTGCTGAAAATCAGACCCATAGACCAGCTCAAGGCAGAGGAAGCCACACTGCTCAACATTTTTGAAGTTTCATCTGTGGCAGAACTAAGAGAAAGCTATACACAGTCCATTCTGGCAATTGCCCAGCTCGAAGCTCAGAAGTTAAAGATTAACTTGAGAGAAATTTATGAAAAAGCTGGCAAGCTGGACTTCTACGACAGCGTGGCTGATGAAGACGAACCTGAGATTCCATCTGATGCTCATCAACCGGATGCAGCACAAAGAGATCCTACACCAGATCAGATCATGACTGAGCAGATCTCCACTCCACCAGCACCAACTGTGGGAGAACCAGAAATGGAAGAGCTTATTGGACAGAATATAGAAGGCGAGCTTACAAATGATATCATCACTCCTGGTGTGGCAGCGGCCCAGAATGTACACGTGCAGACTTACACCTTGGAAGATATATTGATGGATCAGCATCAATCCCTATCTAATGTTCAAATCAGAGATCTTATTGCCAAGAAGGTGGATCAGTATATGTATGGAACGCTGACCACGGTCCAAGATGAAGCCACACGCATCCTGACAGAATTCAACGACCATCTGCAATCTCATGTCAACCAGGTCGATACTGATCTGAGGCGCATCTGTCGCTTGAAAATTGAAGAGATTAGCAAGAAAATGGATGATGACAGAGCTGCTGCTGAAGCACGCAAAGCTCAAATTGATCAGAGTTTGTCTACAACAGAACTCAAGGTACAGGAGATATACAGAATTATCTCCACATTTGCTGCCAAAGAGAAGGACATGGTACACACCATTGTCAAGGAACAGACCGATGGTCTTACAGCAGACATCGTCAAAGAAACAAATGCTTACACCAGATCACTGCTAAGGCAGTTTGAAGCTGATGGGAAAAATTTCGTTGAAAGAAAACTCAGTGATCTGCGCTACCCAACTTCCACCCTCATCACTTCGTATTTTGATGAGACTGCTGACATCAAAGCAGTACAAGAAGAGATCAAATCTGATCTAGCCAACACACAGGCCTCATTTCAGAAACAGATCAATGACTCCAACCTCAACATCACAGCATTGCTGTCTAGCAGAATTGAAACAGACAAGGAGGTTGCAGAGCTGAAGAGTGAGGTCACTTCCCTCAAGACATTCATTCAATCTTTTATTGATGATGTCGAAAAGGGGGAAGGTATTGCAAAGAAAAAGCTACCAGCTGCACAAACAAAGAAGAAAGAGAAGGCAGCTGAGAATTTGAAGAAGAGCTTATCTGGTTCTGGTACATCCACTGCAAAGAAACCAGCAAGCTCTCCTTCCTTCCAAGCTCAGAAAACATTTTCACCGACCAGATCAAGTCAGTCTTCCAAGAAAAAGAAGAAAGCAGGATCCAGCTGGTTCTCATCTGCTCCCATTCGCAAATCTTTAAAACAGGGAGAGACCAACTGGGTCCCAGATCATTTGAAAGAAGGATATGAAGGACTGAAGTATGGGTTCATAATGTGCCGGTATTTTCTCAAAGAACCTCTCTACTGTGAGGGGTCACCAAATGAAGCCTTCAACCTATATCTTGAGCAGAACGATGCAAAAGACTTGGTGGGAGAAATCAGAGCCGCTGCTGCTAAAGCCCAAGTCCAGATAACTGCTCCAGAAAGGGAGTTCAGGACCTGTCCCACCATTCCTGGGACAGACCTCCCTGACAAAACTTTTCTGCTAAACTTCATCAACCAGCTAGCAGAAAACAGAGGATATAAAGTGGATGCTGAAGATCCAGACTACATACGAGTAAGAGAGGGAGTGTATGAGAGCGTACAACTCATATCAGATGAGACAAGAGCCAAACTGAAGAGACAACAGGAGGAGATGAGAAAGAGCAGATAGCTTTTCATTTTCTATCTTTTATGATCTGCAATTTCTCATTCTTGTTTTGGATATTTGTAAAACTCTCTTTGACTCTATATATATATGAATCCAGTTTGAGTTTCTGATGACAACAATTCATTGTCCAGAACACATATAAACTATCCTTAAACGTTATAAATTTAATAACGTAATCTGATCAAACTGGAAAACCAGACCAGACCGATCTGTATTAGCTGATAGGATTCCTTTTGTAAAGTGTGGTTTCGACATCATCAACAAGGGGGAAATTGTTGGGAACCCTAATGATTAGTGTTGATGATGGTCTTTCGAAACAC
>JAPKLX010003483.1:0-11055 GCA_026898415.1 Leonotis leonurus
AAAGGAGAGACCAACGGCCAAATAGCTGCCCTTCAAGCTGAAACTAAGACATTTGAAGAAAAGATGAACGCTGCGGGAGCCAAAATGGTTGAGGAAGTAAAGAAACAAGTTGAAAAACAACTGGAAGATATGGAGAAAAACACAATTCCCGCTGTGGTTAAGAGCGCGCTGCCCGCAATTCTCAAAACTCAGCTGCCTGAGGCATTGAAGGAGGAAGATGTTGCCACAGGAAATGAAATCTTCTTGATCAATAAGACTATCACTGACATGAAAGTGGCTCACAGCGCGCTGACTACTGAATTTCAATCTCATATCAAGGGTTCTTCCACACAGTTCAATGAAATCACTGGAAACATTTCTGCTTTCCTACAATACAAAGAAGATTCTGATGCTCGTTTCAAAGCTCTTCAAGATGAACTTGCCTCCCTTCGACTTATTATCTCCAAGGAATTTATTGCTGATGTCGAAAAGGGGGAAGAGCAAAGGAAAGCACAGCCCGCTGCTCCCCAAATCAAAAAGAAACAAGCTGCTGCTACAAAGAAAAAGACTGCAAAACAGATAGCTGAAGCCAGACAGCTGGAAAAAGAAAATGAAGAAAAGCGCAAGAAAATTGAGGAAGAAAAGAAAGCTGCCGCTAAGAGAAAAGGAAAGAATGTGATGACAGAAGAAGATGAAAATACTGAGATGTTTTTGGATGGCTGCACAGAAGAGCAGGTCGCTGATCCTGAATTCAAAAAGCTGTGGAGGGCGGAAAAACAAAGACAAGGGATGACTGGCGCCCAAGAAGAAAAGGCTGAATCATCAGAAGAAGAAATTGAGCCAACAAACCCAATGTTTAAATTCTTTGAAAAATTTCAGCTCACTGACCCTCAAAATTTGACCTGGCTTCATTCAAAGAAAGCAGCACAATGGAACAAACTGGTCAAGGAATTTATCATGCAGCATTATTACTTGATGGACCAGGAGGTCCAAGGAGGGTCTGTTGACGAGCTGTTCAGAGAATTCCTTGCTCAACACAAAAATCAAACTTTTGTGGAATATCTCTACAGGCAATCGGCTATGCAAAACCATCCTCTCACTGCACCAAGAAAAACGACTTTACTATATCCAAGGATCCCTGGAACTACCGAAGTGGATCATACTGCAGTGTTAAATGCCATTAATCGATCTGCACAGCAAATGGGCTACCCCATTGATTTTAACAATAAGGACTACCGAAGAATTTTCAATGGTATTTACGCTAGCTTTGGAGTGCCTTCTGAACTAAGGCAAAGGGAGATGGTTGAAAGGAGAAGGCAGCAGCTAGCTGAACAACAAAGAAGACGATCTCAATGATGGAAATTTCTTTTTGATTTTTGCAGCGATCTGCCCTTCATATGTAAATTGTAATCTTGATTGATCAATGAAGTATGTCTATTTTTTGAAAAACAACCTGATGACAATATCTCTTTGTCCAGGTAATGTTTTATGATTGTCAAGTTATTTACATGCTTTATATCTATCGTATCAATTATTAAAAGAAAATAGTAGTGTAGGTTTCGACATCATCAAAAAGGGGGAAATTGTTGGGAACCCCAGAAATTTATATTGGTTTTGATGATGCTACTCGAAACTACACTTTGTTGTTTTGGAAACCTAATTGTCATTGTCATCTTTTAAGGATTATCTCAAGTATAAAAGAAGCAGATCGTTTTGTTAAAAGTAAATAACGATCTGTCTTATTCTTATGTTAGATGTCCTGGACACAATGATAATTATTATTGCAAGTGTTTACTCCCTCATGTAAGACAGCTCGTTAAACAGAGAGCAGATCATTTTTAAAAGAATTAACGATCTGCTTCTCAAAATTGCAGCGAGCTGTCATTCCAACTTGCTTGCCTTTGTTTTTCTTCTAGATTATGTTTCATCAGATCACAAATGTGAAAGTTGTTTTGAAGTTTCAAAACAACTATAACGATCTGATTTCTTAGAATAGACTACTTGATAGGAGCTCGCTCTAAAAAGATTTAGCAGCTCGTCTTGAAAGAAGGAACAGCCCGCTGCCCTCTTTTACAACAAGATCGTTCTTATCATTACAAGAGAAGGAAGCAGCGCGCTCCAAAGAAGTACATCCAACGAGCATATCAATCAACAGATCGTTTATTCCCATTAACGATCTTATCATCTCAACCTTCTTTTGGCAGATCGATTGATCCCTTAAAAACGATCTGGTTGCTTCAAGTTAATGAAGAGATAATGCTTCAACACAAAAGTCAGCGAGCTGCTATGTCATCAAAATTCAAGCTGCTCCTCACGGTAACTACGGTGGACTGCCGACATACCTAAATTTGTCATAAGTCAACCACTCTCTGTATTGTCACATCAACAGCATGCTTTCAAGGAATGAAGTACAAGAATATGAAAGTTGAAGTACAGTAAATCATTCCCAGTATGGCAATACATTGGGAAATCTCATGAAAGGTGGAAACTACTCGCATTTGGCAGCGCGTGTCTCAACAACTCTGCCATGCATTTAATGCAGCCATTAATGCGTTGAAAAAGAGTACCTTCGTCTCCAACGGATAGTTTCTTCCAAGAGGCTATAAATACCACCTTCATCTCCAGAAAAAAAAACGAGAATTCAAGCGAAAATTGCCATTACTCTGCTCAAAATACTTCAAGCTATCAACGTTCAAAGCACTCCTTCAAAATCAAGAATTCTCTTGAGTGTCTACAGTTCTTGAAGTTATTACTTTCTGGAAATTTGTTTGTTTCAAAACCCAAAGTTAGGATCTAGTTTTGATCCAGTTATATTCCTAGATTGTAGTTCTCAATCTTAGGAAGAAGAAGTGTAATCACAAGTATTTATCTAGTTTTGATAAATCTTGTGGCTCGTACTCAACGAGTAAAAAGAAAGGAGACTTTAGTTGATTTCGATCTAGTTTTGATCGAGCCGTGGACGTAGGGAGGTTTATCCCGAACCACGTTAACTCTTGTGTTCTTTACTTTCTGTTTTTTCTTCTCCATCATCTTCTTCATACTCAAACATATAAAAATCTGGGTTGTTAACTATTTCAAGAAAGAAAACGTTTTCATCTTAAAAAGAGCATTAACCACCAACTTCCGCACACAACTTTAATCAAGTATAAATCTGTGTTTGTGTCTCTTGATTATTGTTATTCACTTATAAGGTATTATTTGAGTAAGACTTAATCTTCCTAATAAGAAGATTGACCTTACTACTTCAAGCTATCTTAAGTTATTAAGTGTGCTTAACCCTTATACTTAAACTTTGAACAAGAAAACCTAAAAAGTTTGAATTGGTGTATTCCCCCCCCCCCCCATACACCAATCTAGCTCTTTCGGGACCAACAAGTGGTATCAGAGCAGTGGTTCATTTTGACCATTGTTTCTAATTCACAAGAGATTATCTCTGTGTGGTCTTCTTGAATAGATCCTGAAATCGTTTTCACAGCATATTGCACTTGCATTTATTTAATCATCTACCTTGAAGTTATGGAAGGACAGATGATACGTGCTTGTGAGGATTTCTCCATTGCCGGATATGAAGACTGGAGTTTCAGAATTGAGATGTGTTTACGAGCACAACATATCAAAATGTGGAAGGTCATTACTGATGGACCTATCAAAATCATGAACAAGGGAAGTGCTGAGATAAAGGATGGAACTGGTCCAACTCCTTCACTGGTCATAATTGAAAAGGAAAAGACCATTGACGAATATACCGTTGAAGAAAGAAAAGAAGCTGGACTCGATGACTTCGCCAAAGGTCTAATTTCGAGTACAGTAAGAGGCGTGTACTTGGCCAAAATCAGACATCTTCAAACTGCAAAGGAGATGTGGGATGTACTCAAAGAAATTAGCCGTGGATCAGACATCATACAAGAAAACAAGCTGTCTATTGCTTGTAACAAATTTGAAGAATTCAAAATGAAGTCAGGAGAAACCATAGCTCAAATGAAGAACCGGTTCACAGAAGTATTGATTGAAATAGCCATCATCGACAAAAACAAGTATTCTCAACGAGAGAAAAACTTGAAAGTCATTCGTGCTCTACCCGCTACCTGGGAAATCTACTCAGCCATGCATCCTATGATGCCAGAGTTTAACTCTCTTACCACTGATTCTCTATTTGATTTACTAACGGGCAATGAGTACGAAATCAATCGTATTCATGGCCATACTAATTCTTCCTCGAGTAAACCCTATGCTGCAGGAATGAAGGAAAAAGATACTGCCTTCAAAGCCAAGTTAAAGGAAAAGGAGATTGAAAAGAAGTCCCCCCCACTCGTGATAGTAAAAGAAGCATCTAGCTCAGATGATGAAAACTATCCCACCAAAAACTACTTCGAGGAGTACTCACTCATGGCTCAGAGATTCCAAAAGATGGAGCTTAGGGCTAACAGATATAAACGACTTTACAAAGACAACAGAAATTTCAAAGGAAGAGATCGATCTGGAGATCGACCTGAGAAAAGGAATGAGGTAAAATCCACCTCACATGATAAGGCTGACCTATCTGAATTTTCCTGCTTTAAATGTGGTAGGAAAGGTCACTTCAAAACGGACTGCCCCGATATCTCCAAGGCAGAAAGAGAAGAGCTTAGAAGCAAGCGAGACAAGAAGCTAAGAGAACAACGCAAGGCCATGCTTGCTGAAGAACAATCTGCTTCAAGAACCTTAACCGACAGCTCATCCGAAAACGATGAAGCATTCATCGCCGAAGAGGATGAAGAATGGGATGAGTGTCTCATGGGTCATGACAATGGACTCGACAACAATGAGGTAGTAAATAATTGTTTTTCTCCTATATCTAACTCACCCCTTTATGACTCTGGTGACGAAGAGGAGATCGATGAAGAATGTGAAGACGATCTGTCTATTGAAGACTTCACAAAACTAATGGAGGATCATGCAAGATTGAACAAAATGTTCAAACATGCAATAAAAGAGAATGGAAGAATGGCAAACACTATTCAAGAAATGAAGAAAGTAAGTGCTTCATTCAATGATAGAGAGAAGGCAATGCTTCTGCAGATAAAGAACAAGAGTGAAGAAGTCTACGCTCTTAATGCTAAAATCTCGGATTTAATTGAAAGAGAATCATCGGCCAACAACAAGGCGGAAAACTTTGGTGTAATGCTTAATTATTACATCCACAAAAAATCAGACAGAGTTCACCTCATCAATGATATGCAAAGGAGATCGTCAGATCATGGAGGAATTGGTTTTAATGGAGTTGACAAAGGTCCACCCAAAGGAAACTTTGTCAAGGAGAAGGGAAAGGACAAGATAGTAAATCTCAAAAATAGTGCAAAACAGCCGCAAGCAATTTTGATCAAGGATCAAGGACAGAAACAACAGAGATTCACTACACAAGGAATTGGTTTTCAACAAAGAAAACCACCTGCACAAAAGTTCAATCAATCTGCTCCAAAGACCAACCATCAGCGAGCTCCTCCACAATTCAACCAGAGAAAACCACAAGTCTATCACAAACCAACTGCTCCTAGGAAACATGTGCCCAATCATCCACCTGCTCAAAAGAAAATCGTGTACATTGATTTTAGTGGGAGGCAAATCAGACCATCACAGAATGTCTCCATAATTAGACAAATTTGGGTTCCAAAAGGAACATTGTCTACTAACAAAGCACCCTCATTCAATGGGGTAGCTAAATGAATTTTCATTGCAGGATAGGAGATCGATGAGAAGATCATGCACAGCTCGGGGTGCAGTTTGGATACTTGATAGTGGATGCTCCAAACATATGACATGCAACAAAGAATTGTTAATCAACTACAAGGAGTGCACTGGACCAAATGTTACTTTTGGAGGAAACTCAAAAGGATACACAAAGGGTTATGGTGATCTTCAAGTTGGTAACACTACTATTTTAAATGTATCGTATGTTGAAGGATTAAATCATAATCTATTCTCAATTAGCCAATTTTGTGCTAATAACAAGAGAGTAGAATTTACTGCTAACAAATGTCTTGTCAAAAACATAGAAGGAGAAGAAATTCTTCTTACTGGGATTCTACAGGACAGGTTATATATTGTACAATGGAACAATCAAAATGAAACCTGTCTAGTGACAAAATCAAATTCAGAAACCAGCTGGCTGTGGCACAAACGATTGAGTCATTTGAACTTCAAGACAATCAACAAGCTGGTGAAGGACAATTTGGTTGAAGGTCTACCCAATCAAGTATTCGACAAAGACCATAAATGTGATGCTTGCCAAGCTGGAAAACAAACAAGAGCTTCATTCTCCTCAAAATCAGCCCACTCCACTTCAAGAATTCTAGAGCTCCTACACCTAGACCTTTTTGGACCTGTATCTCCATTAAGTGTTAACGGTAGAAAATATACTCTCGTTGTTATTAATGATTTCTCTAGATTCACTTGGGTTATTTTTATGTTCAAGAAAAAGGAAACACTAGAGAAACTACCCGATCTGCTCAACAAACTTTCAAATCAAAAAGAGTCATCCATCATCACCATTCGATCTGATCGTGGAACCGAATTTATTAATCATATGATCGAAGAGTACTGTTCAAAAATGGGAATTCATCATCAAACTTCAGCAGCTCGTACACCACAACAAAATGGCATTGTGGAGAGGCGCAACAGATCGCTCAAGGAGGCCGCTCGAACCATGTTAAATGAAATCAATCTCCCAAAGAAGTTCTGGGCAGAAGCAGTCAACACCGCCTGCTATACTCAAAATCGATCTGTTGTGACAAAACGTCATGGGAAAACTCCATACGAACTATGGAACAACAGGAAGCCTCGAATCTCTTATTTTAAATCATTTGGTTGTAAATGTTACATTCACAACAATGGGAAAACCCAATTAAAAACCTTTGATAGCAAAAGTGATCAAGGAATATTTTTAGGATATTCTGAGATCAGTAAAGCTTATAGGGTTTTTAATAAAAGAACCCTTGTTGTGGAAGTAACACCACATGTTGTTTTTGATGAAACCAATTTTGAAGTCTCAGGAACAGACAACAGTTATTCAAAGGATGATAACTCTCGCTCAACCTTGAGAAATTCCACAGAATGTCTAGTCGATGACATTCTACTGTGGAGTCCACGAAGAGATGAAGATGAAGAAGAAACCAATAATCAACCTGCTGGAGAAAACTCAGAGCAAGGGGGAACAGATGGACAACTCACTCATCTAGGGGGAACAAATGAAGGGGGAACTTCTCATGAATTTCCTCAACCAACTGTTGATGAACAAAATGCTCCTTCCCTTCCCTCAACTCAACAACCATCTGTTCAACAATTGGTAAATGAAGTGTCATGCATTGATTTAAATACTAACGATCTCTTTGATGCAACTACCATAGATCACCCAGAATTTGAAAATCCACCCGAAGAGATAGAGATCGAAATCTCTGAAGAAGAAATGAAAAGAAGAAGAAAATGGGTAGATAGCCATCCATCCGATCTCATTGTTGGGAACCCTACGGATAGAGTCAAAACAAGACGCATGCATGGAGAAAGCGCGTTACTAAGCTGCTATCTTGCCCACACCGAACCAAAGGACATTGAAGAAGCCTTGCAAAGTGCAGATTGGATCAATGCCATGCAAGAAGAATTGAATGAGTTCAAGAGAAATGATGTGTGGTACTTAGTGGATCGACCTCATCATCAAGGAGTTATTGGAGTAAAATGGATTTTCAAGAATAAAAGAGATGAAACTGGTGAAGTAGTAAGAAACAAGGCAAGGCTAGTCGCAAAGGGTTATTGTCAACAAGAAGGGATAGACTTTGATGAGACATTTGCTCCTGTTGCAAGACTAGAAGCCATCAGATTGTTTCTTGCCTATGCAGCTTTTCAACGCTTCAAAGTATTCCAGATGGACGTAAAGAGTGCATTTTTGAATGGAATTCTGGAAGAAGAAGTCTATTTGGAACAACCACCAGGGTTTGAAGTTGAAGATGAAAGCAAGGTGTACCGTTTAGCAAAGGCAGTGTATGGATTAAAACAAGCTCATCGAGCTTGGTATGAAACACTGTCTACATTCTTGCTTCAATCGGGATTCAAACGTGGATCAGTAGACAAGACATTGTTCACCATCAAAGTCCAAGACTATATCCTTTTAGTTCAAATTTATGTTGATGATATTATTTTTGGATCCAAATCTGAATTCCTTTGTAACAAATTTAGTAAGCTCATGCAGGACAAGTACAAGATGTCAATGATGGGAGAAATGAATTTCTTCCTAGGCTTACAAGTCAAGCAATCTGCTGATGGGATCCTTATTAATCAATCCAAATACATTAACGATCTCATCACAAAATTTGGAGTTAAAGATTGCAAACCAGGAAAAATACCAATGCAAACCAATGGGCAGATTGGCCCTGATGTACTCGGGAAGGCTATAGATGTAAAATTGTATCGTGGTATTATCGGATCACTTTTGTATCTAACTGCTAGTCGACCTGACATTACTTTTGCAGTTGGTGTTTGTGCTAGGTATCAAGCAAGTCCAAGGGAATCTCACTTGGAAGCAGCCAAACGAATATTACGTTATCTCAAAGGGACCATAGAAATAGGTTTATGGTATCCATGTGAAGATAATTTTGAATTAACTGGTTACTCTGATTCTGATTATGCAGGTTGCAAGCTTGATAGAAAATCCACATCTGGGACTTGTCAGTTTCTTGGAAACAAGCTCATCTCGTGGTTCTCTAAAAAGCAAACTTCGGTTGCAACCTCAACAACAGAAGCAGAGTACATGGCTGCAGGAAGTTGCACAACACAAATTTTGTGGATCAAGCAACAACTAAAAGATTATGAAGTATACATGGATAGCGTGCCAATATTTTGTGATAGCTCGAGCGCAATTGCCATCACGCAAAATCCTGTCCTTCACACTCGCTGCAAACATGTTGATGTTCGACATCACTTTATACGCGACCATGTTGAAAAGAAGAACATCAAGATAGAGAAAATTCACACGGATATGCAGCGAGCTGATATTCTCACAAAAGCATTACCTGAAGACAGATTCAAAATGCTGTGTGGAAAATTGGGTTTAATAAACCTTGATATTGGTACATGTGTTGATAACAGCTAGCTGGTGGTAAAAGGCAATCTGTTATCACACCTCTAAATCTAGCCCTTTAGTTACAAAGTTATAATGCCTCGCTAAAATTATGCTTAACGATCTGCTTAATTGTGTGTATTAACAGCTAGCTGCTCAAAGTAATTGTACACAGCAGATCGATCAAAGAAGAAAACGATCTGCTTCAAAAACAACCTGATATGAACAAATGCATCAAGCAGCGAGCTGCAATATGGAAGAGGGTAGCAGATCGTTCACTAGATTAAAACGATCTGCTGCTAACAGTTTGTTAAGAAGCAAACAACGATCTGCTATATGCAAAAGCAAGCTACTACTATGACAATTAGCAACCAGCTGCTAAAGATCAAGAAAGAGCAGATCGTTATAATTCAACAACGATCTGCTAGTGCATTCATCAAGGGGGAATCAATAGTCAAGGGGGAAGTCAACTCATTTATTTCTCCGACTATTGAATTATTTAATTCTAATGATTGCAAATAAATGTAATTGATTTTCTAGATATTTGAAGCGCCTGCACGTCAGAAAAAGTGACGATTGAAGCTCCAGACATTTAATGTTGCAGTCCTCGATTCGTGTATCGAGACAATGATGTGACATCCATTTATGGCGTATAAACTTTACTCCTCTTTGGGCGGCAAATAATTACACCAGGGAGTAATCTCAACCGTTAATTATTATTACATTTACATGATTTAATCTGGTTCGTTCATGATATACCTATAAGTATGTGAATGTTGACCGCTCCTCTTACACTTTCAAAAATTCCCTCGCATAAAACCTAAAACCGCCATTGTTGCATTGAAGCTCTCAAAACTTAAATTTATGCAAATCTAGCTCCTTGTTTTCTCTTAAATCGTGTTCATAATGTCTGCTTCTGAAGCTAGCTCTTCATCTTCACCCGCTCCCATTATCAACATGTCTGATATATTACACGCTATAGAAGCTAAGCTTACCCCTGAACCTCGCGCCATCCTCACGCATCATGGTTTTCGAAACCTAGAGATGCTTTTTAATAGGATCAGGGCATGCTCAGGTTTAAACTTCTTTTAATCTTACATTAGGGAAAAATCCTACATGCTTGAGCATAATGTGTTTTTTTTTAACTCTCACTGATATTCTGATAAGTATCTTATGATTATTAACTTAAGATTACGTTAATATAATCCTTCACTTGTTGAAAAATCTATGATTATATGTATACATTTGCACTTGATTACTGTCAAAAGTGCTATATTAATGTCTTGATTTTCCCTTAGGGTTTCACAAAATCATCACCACCGAACCAGACTATTTCCTCCCGAGACAAATCGCTTTGTTTTTCTGTTCTTGGATGGTTGACGAAAATGAAGAATACACCGTCAAAATCCCTGTCAGCAAATCAAAGGATGAATCTATTAGGGTGGCTGTTCTTGAGATGATTATACAGACGTATCATCTGGCTGATGAGGGCGACATGATGGTCGATGATGTCACTGATGATCAAATCCAGAGAGTTCTCAATGTCATTTTGGCTCATCCACTTCAATGGACGGGAAAAGCATTTAATCGTTCGCTGATACTTCCCAGTTATCGTCTTTTGCTGGACTATGTACAAAAGGTGTTTCTTGGCCATCAAGGAACGTTTGACTCCGTGACAGCTGGAAAGCTCAAAGTATTGACTGCAGTGTTTCTAAACCTTAAAGTCAATTGGGCCAGGTCGCTGCTAAAACTAATCGTGGATGAAGAACAGCAGATCGACCTCCGCTTGGATAGTGATGGAAATTGCACAAGGTTGAACGTGAAACGACCTCTTCGCCTCTCCACCAAAATCAGCTCAATAATTGGAGGTTTCTTTCAACAAGATAAGTGGCACAAGTCCATTGAGTTTGCCAAAGACTGTATCTTGCCTAAGAATAGGCATCAGATGGAAATGTCGCTAGGAGTTTCCTCTCAAATTTTTCTCAAAGTCA
>JAPKLX010003349.1:0-11248 GCA_026898415.1 Leonotis leonurus
GGGGGGGGGGGGGGAGTTGTTTTCTTACTTGTTTTGTTATTATCTGTTGCTTTTTTTTGCTTTCCCAATCTTGATCACTTGTGCGTTATCTTGCTTGTTTGATTACTTTGTGTTGATGAGTATTGATTGTTAACATGTGAGCCTCTATAAGTGATATGAATGGTGGTAGAATTAGATTAGTTTTGGTTCATGATTGGGCTAGGATGTGTGGTTAAGTTGTTTAAGTGGCGCATGTTGCTTTGCTAGTTGGCGTGTACCGATCACGATTCAGTTCCCCTTGAATTATATTAAAAAAAGATAATAAAGAGTATTAACTCTTCAAAAAGAAGAAGTAATAAATGCTAGAAGGGCGTGAATGAGTAGACGAGTTGAGTTTGTGGGTTATACTCTGCTTATCTTAGATAATGAGTATGAGAAACCACATCGGGGCACTCAATGTGATCCATTGATGTTTATACCTGATGACTATACCCTTATGTGGACTTGCTCGTTTTGCTTAAAATTTTAGGAGGAATTGGACATGTAAATGATAGGGAGATGTGAGATATGTGTACATCGTGATCATGTGCATATTGATGAACTTAGTATCGGGCAACACTACGTCTTGATTGTGTGACCGAATACGATTGGAAATTGAATCTAGTCTAAGTCTTGTATTGAAGGTATGAATGGTGGTTGGACTTGCATTTTGATCAATGATATGAATTGATGAATTGTGATTGAATTTTGCTTGAGGACAAACAAATGATTAAGTGTGGGGAAGTAGTTTATCGTGTTTCTAGTGTGGTTTTAGTCGATGTTTCGTCGTGTCTAGGCTTTAGTTTGTTTTACTTTCGTTTCTTTTTAGTTCGTATTATGTCGGTTTCTTTTGTTTTCTTATTTAGTGTAGGATGGTTAGATGAAGGATGGTTTGGAGCTGATTCGTGGTCAATTATACCGTGAGTGCAAAGTTGAGCAAGGTGGAACGAGCCAAAGAGTGTAGGGGAGGAGGAACGATACGAAGGAAGCAAACTTACAACCCAACGGGCGCTAGCTATCCAGCGCTCGCTAGGTTGCAGAGCCCAGTATTTCAGAGATTTTAAAGAGGGAAAGCTAGCGGCCGCTAGCTACTCAGCGGTCGTTGGCCACACTTAAGTGAGTTTTTCGACGGATTTTAAAGAGAAACTAGGCCATTTGGAAGGGAAGATCTCAGATTTTAGAATATAATTTGACACTTTAGCATTAGAACTCTCTAGGGGAAGCACTTTTATTTGTAATTCCACTTTTGGAAGAAGGATTTTAAGGTGGATATGGACTTCTCCATCCAAGTAGTGTAATCGTAGTAAGTTTTTTTTTATCAGTTTTTTGCTTTTGATTATATGAATGGATTGAATAGGTTGAATCTCCACTAGGGTTTGAATTTCTTATTGATTATTGATGTTATCGTTATTCGTACATGTTGATTGGATTATTCTTGTTAAATTGTCTTGATTAAAGGGTCAGCTTACTACGTATTATAGGCCTCGTTTAATTGCAAGAACTTAGACACACGTTTTAGGTTGAAGAATATATTATGATAATGATATACAATATACATACATAATTTATATTATGTTTAAGCTATTATATACATTAATATATATAATAATTATATTACGGTTTTGTGGTTTGCGGTTTGATTTGGTTTTTATTTTTAAAAAACCAAACTGAAACAGTAAACCATAGTTTCATAAAAAATTAAACCAAAACCATATATTTAAACCACACCGAACCAAACCTCATAAATACGGTTTGATTTGGTTTGGTTTATAGTTTTAACCATACCATGCAAACTTCTAGTCAAAACTATCCACCTCAGCCCTTAAAACCTTCCCAACCTCCTATTTAATTTTTCTTGTTTTTCTAAATTTTCAGAATTTTCAATTTTCAAAATACTATTATGTTGGGAACCCTACAATGTTATATTGGTTTTAATAATGTTATTCGAAACAGCACTTAGTTAAAATATGATATCTTAAATCAAGGAATTGATGTTATCTATTAAGGAACAACTGGTATTCAAAAGAAGCAGATCGTGATAATTTTCTTATCTGTATTATTCTTTTAAGCTTTCCTGGACAAATCAATTACCTATACTCAAGGCCCTAACTCATTGTAATGATGACAAGTTAAACTTTGAACAGATCGTATTTTGGATCTGTTCACAGTTTAACAACTAGTTGTCCTCAGCCTTATATTGGATTAAGATATCTTCTCGATTAGATTTTACTAGATCAAAATTGTAAAAGGAAGTTTGACTTTTCAAACTTACTTATAGTGATCTATCTTTCTAGTCCTAGCATTCGTGAAAGCTACAAATGTAAATAGCACAGATAGATAATAGTTCTACCATCTGTCTATCTAGCCATATAAGAAACTTGAAGATGGAGGCAACAACAACAAGCTGCACTACAACAGATCGTAAACAACAGCGAGCTGCACTACAACAGATCGTATTCCAAAATAAACGATCTATCTAAAGAACATCTTCAACAGATCGAGAAAAAAAAAGAAACAAAAAGTATGTGGACAGCTCGAGACTAAGCTATCGTAGGAAACGATATGCACCAGTCTTAAGACAGCGAGCTGCTAACCCACATTCTAGTTACGGTGGACTGCCGACATACCTAAATTTGTCACAAGTCAACCACTTTGTGTATTGTCACATCAACGACATGCTTTAAGGATTGAAGTACAAGAAAATCAAAACTTCTGTACGATGAATCATTCCTAGTATGGCAATACACTGGGAAATCGCGTGAAAGGTGGAAATCAACTCTCATATGACAGCACGTGTCTCTACAACACTGCCATGATACAGTCATTAATGCGATGAAGAAGGACATCTTCTTCTCCAACGGATAGTTTCTGCAAAGAGGCTATAAATACCACCTTCACTTCAAGAAAGGTGTACGAGAATTCAAGCCATTATCCTGAAATTACTCTGCTAAAATCTTCAAGCTCTCATTGCTCAAAACACTTCCAACCATCAAGAATTCTCTGTAGTGTTTACAGTTTTTGAAGATTTACTTTCTAGAAATCTAGTGTTTACAAAACCCAAGTTAGGATCTAGTTTTGATCCAGAAGTTGTAAGATTTAGATTGTAGTTCTTCAATCTAAGAAGTGTAATCTCAAGTTGTTATCTAGTTTTGATAAAACTTGAGGCTCGAGCTCAACGAGTAAAAAGAAAGGAGACATAGTAGAATTCGATCTAGTTTTGATCGAGCCGTGGACGTAGGGAAAGTTTATCCCGAACCACGTTAAATACTTTGTGTTTTTACTTTCTGTTTCACTTTATCATCATCCTTTACATACTCTTGCACTTAAATCTTGATTGATAATTTCTTCAAGAAAGAAAACGTCTTTCACATTAAAAAGAGCATTAATCACCATATTCCGCACACAACTTTAATCAAGCTTAAATCTGTGTTTATCACTCTTGATTATTGTTCTTCACGCATAAGGTATTATTTGAGTAAGACTAAGTCTTCCTCACAAGAAGATTTATTTTACTACTCCAAGCTATCTTAGTTATTAAGTGAGCTTAAGCCTTATATTTAAGTTTTGAACAAGAAAACCCTAAAAGTTTGAATTGGTGTATTCCCCCCCCCCCATACACCAATCTAGCTCTTTCGGGACCAACAAGTGGTATCAGAGCAGTGGTCCATATTGACCATTGTTTCTATTTCACAAGAGATTATCTCTGTGTGGTCATCTTGGATAGATCTTGAAAACGTTTTCACAGCATATTGCACTTGCATTTATTTAATCATCTACCTTGAAGTTATGGAAGGACAAATGGCTAGAGCGTGTGAAGATTTCTCAATTGCTGGATATGAGGACTGGAGCTTCAGACTGGAAATGTGTCTTAGAGCTCATCACATCAAAATGTGGTCCGTCATCACAAATGGGCCTATCAAAATCATGCACAAACATTCAGCGAAGATAAAAGATGGAACCGGACCCACACCCACCGTTGAGTTAGTCGAAAAAGAAAAAGACATGGATGACTACACAACGGAGGAGAAGAAAGAAGCAAGTCTAGACGACTATGCAAAAGTACTGATTTCAAGTACAGTAATAGGAATATATCTGGCCAAGATCAGACGTCTTAAAACAGCAAAGGAAATATGGGATGTGCTGCGAGGGATAAGCATGGGATCCGATGTAATTCAAGAAAACAAGTTGTCCATAGCTTGTAACAGATATGAAGAATTCAAGATGAAATCCGGTGAAACTATAGCGCAAATGAAAAACAGATTCACCGAAATCTTGATCGAGATAGATGCCATCGACAAAGGCAAATATACTCAACGAGAAAGGAACCTCAAAATCATTCGCGCCTTACCCGCCAGCTGGGAGATATACTCAGCAATGCATCCCATGATGCCAGAGTTCAACTCTCTTACTATTGATGCTCTATTTGATTTACTAACGGGCAATGAGTACGAAATTAATCGTATTCATGGACATTCTGATTCTTCTCTTAGCAAACCATCTGTTGCAAGAATGAAAGAAAAGGAAACTGCTTTTAAAGCCAAGTTAAAAGAAAAGGAGGTGGAAAGGAAGTCTACACCAGTTGTGGTGGTAAAACTACCCTACCAAGAACTACTTTGAGGAATACTCAATCATGGCTCAAAGATTGCAGAAAATGGAGCTTAGGGCAAACAGATACAAGCGTCTCTACAAGGACAACAATCGAAACTTCAAAGGAAGAGATCGATCGGGGGATCGACCCAATAGGAAAAGTGAAGTAAAACTTAACTCCTCATTTGTTAAAGCTGACCTATCCGAATTTTCTTGTTTCAAATGTGGCAGGAAAGATCACTTTAAAACAGATTGCCCAGATATCTCCAAGGCTGAGAGAGAAGAGCTAAGGAACAAACGAGACAGAAAGCTTAGAGAACAAAGAAAAGCTATGCTCGCTGAAGAACAAGCTACATCCAGTACGCTTACCGACAGCTCATCCGAAAATGACGAAGCATTTATGGCTAACGAGCTGAACCTCGAATGTGATGAATGCCTCATGAGTCATGACAACGGACTCGACAACAATGAGGTAGAAACTAATCAAACTTCTTTTACTTCTAACTCACCTACATGTAACTCGGGTGATGAAGAAGAGACAGAAAAAGAGGACGATCTGTCCATGGAGGATTTTTCAAAACTAATGGAAGATTGCGCACGATTAAACAAAATGTTTAAACATGCTATCAAAGAAAATGGAAAGATGGCAAACACCATACAAGAAATGAAGAAGGTAAATGCTTCATTCAATGAAAGAGAAAAGGAGATGCTTCTACAAATCAAGAACAAAAGTGAAGAAGTCTACGCTCTCACTGCTAAGATCTCAGATTTGATTGAGAGAGAATCGTCAGCCAATAACAAGGTGGATAATTTAAGTACGATGCTTAATCATGAGGAATAGGATTTAATGGAATTAACAAAGGACCTCCATCTGGGAATTTTGTTAAAGAACAAGGCAAAGGGAAGGTGATAAATCTCAAAAATCAAAATATAAAACAACCACAAGCAGTGCTGATACGATAACAGCCAAAGCAGCAACAGCCTCATCAACAACAAAGGAACTCAACTCCAGGAGCTAGACCGCAACAAGCAAAACCACCTGCTCAATATAATAATCAACCGAAAAGAGGTCATCAACAGCAGGATAATCCTATCAAAGAAAGACACTCAACTGATCAGCAAAGAAGAACACCTCCTCCCAGGCTTCAAACTGCTCAAACCTTGAAACATGCATACAAGAAGCCAATTGTATACATCGATTTCAGCGGGCGACAAATTCGAGCATCTAACAATGTCTCGATTATTAGATAGATTTGGGTTCCAAAAGGAACATTGTCCACTAACAACGCACCCTCAATCAGTAGGGTAGCTGAATGATTTATACTTGCAGGATAGGAAATTGAGGAGAAGAAGAGATGCAGCTCAGGGCGCGGTATGGATATTAGACAGCGGATGTTCCAAGCATATGACAGGCGATAAAGAGTTGTTATCCAACTACAAAGAAAGCAATGGACCAATTGTAACCTTTGGAGGTGACTCAAAAGGATATACACGAGGTGATGGCAATCTCCATGTTGGTAACACAATCATACAAAATGTGTCTTGTGTTGAAGGCTTAAATCACAATCTATTCTCTATTAGTCAATTTTGTGCTAATAATAAAAGAGTAAAATTTACCGCTAATAAATGTCTAGTAAAGAACTTGGAAGGAGAAGAAATTCTTCTTACTAGAATTTTGTAGCACAAATTGTACATTGTACAATGGAATGAACAGACTGAAATCTGTCTTGTAACTGCATCAAGTTCATCCACCAGCTGGCTATGGCACAAACGCTTAAGCCACCTCAACTTCAAATCAATCAACAAGCTGGTTAAAGATAAACTGGTCGAAGGACTACCACATCAAAAATATGACAAAGACCATGTATGTGAAGCTTGCCAAGCGGGAAAAAAAACAAGAGCATCTTTCCCAACCAAGGCAGCACACTCCACTACCAGAATATTAGAACTTCTACACCTAGACCTTTTTGGACCTGTATCTCCATTAAGTGTAAATGGTAGAAAGTATACATTAGTTATTATTGATGACTTCTCTAGATTTACTTGGGTTATTTTTATGTATAAGAAAAGGGAAACCCTTGAAAAGCTACCTGATCTTCTCAACAGATTATCAAATCAAAAAGAGAAATCAATCATCACAATTAGATCTGATCGTGGGACTGAATTCATAAATCAAATGATCGAAGCTTATTGCTCAAAGATGGGAATTCAACATCAAACATCAGCAGCTCGTACGCCACAACAAAATGGAATTGTAGAAAGGCGCAACAGATAGTTAAAGGAAGCAGCTAGAACCATGCTAAATGAAATCAATCTTCCAAAGAAATTATGGGCAGAAGCGAACAACACCGCATGCTAAACATAGAATCGATCTGTTGTAACCCTACATCATGGAAAAACTCCATATGAGCTGTGGAACAACAGGAAGCCCCGTTTAACTTATTTTCGTTCTTTCGGATGTATGTGTTACATTCACAATAATGGGAAAACTCAATTAAAGATATTTGATAGCAAAACTGATCAAGGAATATTTCTAGGATATTATGACATTAGTAAAGCTTATCGTGTTTTTAATAAGCGAACTCTTGTTGTGGAAGTAACGCCTCATGTTGTATTTGACGAATCTACTTTTGAGATGTCAGGAACATATGATGATAAATCAAAGAAGAATTCACCTTCTTCCACTCTTAAGAACTCCGAGAGTCAACTAATTGATGATATTTTACTATGGAGTCCAAGAAAAGAGGAAGAAGAAGAAGAATGTCCACCTGCTGAAACTGTATCACAGCAAGGGGGGACAGATGCAGATGAAGAAACATCACAGCTAGGGGGAACAAATGAAGGGGGAACTTCACATGAAGAATGTTCACAACCATCTGTTGATGAACAACATATTCTATCTGCTTCACCTACAACTCAACAACCATCTGTTCAAAACTTGGTAAATGTATCAAATATTAACTTAAACACTGACAATTTCATTGATGATCATAATACAGAACATCCAGAATTTGAGAACCCTTCCGACAAGATAGAAATCGAAATATCTGAGGAAGAAATGACAAGCCGAAGAAAATGGGTAGATAGCTATCCATCTGATCTTATTGTTGGAAACCCAACAGATGGGGTTAAACCTAGACGCATGCATGGAGAAAGCGCATTACTAAGCTGCTATCTAGCCCACACCTAACCTAAAGACATCACAGAAGCCTTGCAAAGTACAGATTGGATAAATGCCATGCAAGAAGAATTAAATGAATTCAAAAGAAATGATGTATGGTACTTGGTGGATCAACTTAGACATTAAGGCGTTATAGGAGTAAAATGGATATTCAAGAATAAAAGAGATGAAACAGGAGAAGTAGTAAGAAACAAAGCAAGACTGGTCGCCAAGGGATATTGTCAACAAGAAGGAATTGATTTTGATGAAACCTTCGCACCAGTAGTACGACTAAAAGCTATCAAACTGTTTCTTGCTTATGCAGCCTTCCAACGTTTCAAAGTATTCCAGATGGATGTAAAAAGTGCATTTCTAAATGGCATTCTGGAAGAAGAAGTCTACTTGGAACAATCACCTGGGTTTGAAGTTGAAGATGAAAACAAAGTGTACAGATTGGTTAAAGCAGTATATGGACTAAAGCAAGCTCCTCGAGCTTGGTATGAAACACTGTCCACTTTCTTACTTCAATCGGGATTCAAACGAGGATCAGTAGACAAGACGCTATTCACCATCAAAGTCCAAGACTATATCCTTTTAGTTCAAATTTATGTTGATGATATTATCTTTGGATCCAAATCTGAATTCCTTTGCAACAAATTTAGCAAGTTAATGCAGGATAAGTACAAGATGTCAATGATGGGAGAAATGAACTTCTTCTTAGGCTTGCAAGTCAAACAATCTGCTGAAGGGATCCTAATCAATCAATCCAAATACATCAACGATCTCATCTCAAAATTTGGTGTGAAAGACAGCAAACCAGCAAAAATCCCTATGCAAACTAATGGAAAGATTGGTCCTGATACTCTTGGGAAGGCAACAAATGTAAAACAGTATCGTGGTATTATCGGTTCGCTTTTATATCTAACTGCTAGTCGACCTGATATTACCTTTACAGTTGGTGTTTGTGCTAGGTACCAAGCTAATCCAAGAGAATCCCACTTGGAAGCAGCCAAAAGAATATTACGTTATCTCAAAGGAACTATTGAGATAGGCTTATGGTATCCTTGTGATGATAATTTTGAATTAACTGGTTACTCTGATTCTGATTATGCTGGTTGCAAGCTTGATAGAAAATCAACATCTGGGACTTGTCAATTTCTTGGAAGCAAGCTCATCTCTTGGTTTTCTAAAAAGCAAACTTCGGTTGCAACCTCAACAACAGAAGCAGAGTACATGGCTGCAGGGAGTTGCACCGCACAAATTTTATGGCTCAAACAACAGCTCAAAGATTACGAAGTACAGATGGATGCAGTTCAAATATTTTGTGACAGCTCGAGCGCCATAGCAATAACACAAAATCCAGTACTTCACACTCGATGCAAACACGTGGATGTTCGTCATCATTTTATCCGTGACCATGTGGAAAGAAAGAATATCAAAATAGAGAAAATTCATACTGATGTACAGCGAGCTGATATACTAACGAAAGCATTAGCCGAGGACAGATTCAAAATGCTTTGTGGCAAGCTAGGACTAATCAACCTACTCGAAAATGGTACAAGTGTAAACAACAGATAGTTAATGGTAAAACACGATCTGTTGTTACATTATCTTTCATCAATCTGTTGATTAATAATTTTACTTCTTGTTTGATAACTTCCACAGCTGGATAACTCATCTTGAAATATAGTTGTTCTAGGAAAACTCAAAAGACGGATTGAATGAACAATCTGGTGCATCAAACAAGGGGGAATATGTAATACAAAGTTCAACTCTAATAGCTAGATGTTACAATTACTCAACAGCGAGAGATTATCAAAGAACATATTGTTTTCACATCAAAACGATCTGTCTGGCATTTATTAAGGGGGAAATTAACTCTCGCTATTTATTTTAACATTTAATTCTCTCCATTTATTTCTCCACTCTCTTATTATTTATTACTAATGATTAACATTGAAGATCATTTATTAAGAATATACCAAGAGTCAAAAAAGTCAGAAATTGAGAGAAAAAGGGAAAGATCATTAAATGCAGCAGACTTCGATATTCGTGCGATTGCAGAGATGTGACTCACTTACGCCACAACCCTATAGCGTGTGAAGTTAAATCGCTGGAATAGGCGGCAAAATCATTACTTCAGGGAGTGATCTCAACCGTAGATTTAAATTACTATTACATCTTTTAATCCTACGCGTTGATATGTTTATATATATGTGATAGTTTGACTGCTTCATCTTCTACACTCTCATATATTTTCTCTCAAACCGCCATTGTTAAAGCTTGAAAAATTCAAATCTTTAACTCTCAAACCCTGTCCTAACAACCCATCCTTCAAAATGACCAATTCTCAAGCCAGTTCATTCGTTGCATGCTACCTCACTGTTGGTCCCGAAAGAGCAAGGTTTGGTGTATGGGGGGGGGGGGGGAATACACCAAATGCAAACTTTCCAGTTCACTTGACTATTTCAATCAGAGAGATGTGAGCTTTCTGAATTACAGATTGCTCTAGATGATAGAACAATATGATTTTCTAACCAATTAAGTTCTATCCAAGTAAGATCTCTCACGTGAGATATACAAGGCAGAAAGTAAGTGTGAACTTAATTTCCAGCAATGTATTGTGTGCGGAATAATGGTGGACTTAGTTGGTGCTCTTGTTAAGAAAATCTTTTGAAAACTTAATCGAGTATTTAGAAGATAGATTAAGAATGCAGGTTTGAATGAGTATGATAGATAGAGACTAAAAACAACTGAATATAAAATGCAGAATTTAAATGGCACAGTTATTTTTACGTGGTTCGGGAAACCCCCTACGTCCACGGTCTAATCCAAACTGGATTAGATATCCACTACTAGGATACTCTTCTTATTTATACTCGCTGAGAACGAGCCACAAGTTCCAATTACAAACCTTATTGAAACTTATGCACGAATAAGGGTCGTGTCCCTTTACAACTTACAGAAAACTACTGTAAACAGGTTATCTTCACGTTAATCCACTAGAAAACTTCTAGCTAGTAAAGATCTCCTTCTTCTCTCGATAAGACAGACTTGAATCGAGGTGTGATTGCGATCACGAACTGTTTGAAGCTTTTGTCTGATTTGGAGATAGAATGCTTGAGAATATTTCTGCAGTATAGTGCTTGCGTATTTTTCAGACTTTGAAACTTCAAACATATATAGGCTCTGAATTTGAAATTCTAGCCGTTTGTTGATTGACGTGATTTGATTTGTGGATTGTCAATCAATTATATCTCTTCTTTCCTTGTAGAGTTGTTGATTGAATCTTCTATGATTGGTAAGCAGATCATCTGTGATTGCTTTCCTTCTCCATGTCAATCAGTGATTCAATTTCCAAATCTTCAATGGAAAGTCTTTAATGCTTCATCGACAGGTTTGATTCAGCTCTTTCTGTTTTGCTTCAGACCTTCTGATTATGTTCTTTCTGGTCTTAGTGCCGTTCTGGTTTGAACACTGGTT
>JAPKLX010003257.1:0-11402 GCA_026898415.1 Leonotis leonurus
GGTGGGGAATACACCAAACACAAACTTTTCAGTTTACTTGACAAGTTAATAGAGAGTTCAAGCTATTCTATATAAGTAATTGCTCGGTAGATGACTAGACAGGTCGATGTGCAGATCGATAGCAGTTTTAGTCCAAACAGATTACTCTCTTAGTGAAAACACTTAGCTAATAATAAGAGTGATCTTATTACTTTCTGAGTGTTGAGTGAGTGCAGAATAATGGTGGATAATGATTGCTCTTGTTTAGAAAACCTTAGGGATTAACCAGATAGTTATACAGATTGGTTGAGATGCAGATATGTATGTGATAGTGCAGAGGGTTAGAATAATAAACAACTGAAAATAAATATGCAGAAAAGTAAAGCGCACAGTCGTTTAACGTGGTTCGGGAAATCCCTACGTCCACGATCTGGTCAAATCTAGACCAGATTATCCACTACTAGGATACTTTGCTTCTTTATACTCGTGGAGAATGAGTCACAAGTATCAAACAAAACTAGAGAGATACTTATGCACGAATTAAGGGTCGTGTCCCTTTACAACAGATTACCTCTACGTTACCACTAGAAAACTACTAGCTAGCAGGGTGATTTCCTTTCTCTCGATAAGACAGACTTGAATCGAGGTGGTTGGTGTGATGTAGAATCACAAAGTATAGAGGCTCTAAGTCTGGATTGCAGATTGATTGCTTGAAAGTATGACAACAGTATAGCTCGCGTGTGTATTCTCTATCTATCTTTTTTTTTTTGAACTTCGATTATATAGGCATTGAATATTAAATTCTAGCTATTTTCTGATTAGCGTGAGTTTGATGGTATATTGCCAATCAATTATGTCCATCATATCTCTGCTTGCCATATAGGGAAGTTGACTCAATCTTTGAGTTTATGGAAAGCAGATTGCTAACGGTCTCTTTCCTTCTATGTGTTAGTCGAAGATTCTCTTTCCAATCCCTGTTGGATAGGCTTCAATCTTGATGTGGCAAGAGCATATGATGTGTAGGATGATGTCAGCAGGTGGATTAATGACTCAATCGTTCTGGTGCCTTGCTGTAAATGTCAATCTGGTCATCGATCTGGTCACTGTCTGTTACAGCAGATCGATTCTTTTTGGCGTGAAATCTTGACCTTCATCCTATACTAAGTTGAGATTGACTTTTATAGGACTATATCCTTTACATATCAAGTTATCTCCTAATCTTTTATATAACATGATACACTTTATATCTAGTGATCTGTTTTACACGTAGAACAGTTTAAAACTCTAAAAACAGCTAAGCGTGTTTCGAAAGACCATCATCAAAACTTAATATCTTAGGGTTCCCAACAATTTCCCCCTTTTTGATGATGTCGAAACCACACTTTACAGTAATGTCCTATCAACACTTTTTAGAGTGATCTGGTCTGATGACCAGATGGATGATTTTTCGTTATTTGGGTTTATAACGATTAGGATATATTATATGTGTTCTGGACAATAGAGTGTTGTCATCAGACACTCAAAGAGACTTTATTGATAAAAGAGAATAGAGTTTACAGAAAATTATAACAAAAGATAAGAAATGCAGATCATAATGATAAGAAAAATATAGCTATCTGCTCTTTCTTCTCTCTTCTTGTTGTCTCTTCATCTTCGCCCTGGTCTCATCCGAGATGAGTTGGACACTCTCATATACACCTTCTCTTACCCTTATGTAGTCAGGGTCTTCTGCATCAACCTTATACCCCCTTTTTCTGCGAGCTGGTTTATGTAGGTGAGCAGGTAGGTTTTATCTGGTAGCGTGGTGCCAGGAATTACTGGGCATTCTCTAAACTCCTTTTCTGGTGCAGTGATGGAGATTTGAGCTTTTGCAGCAGCTTCTCTTAGGGCCTCTACCAAGTCCTTGGCATCATTCATGTTTAGATATAGGTCGAATGCCTCGTTGGGTGTGCCCTCGCAGTACAGGGGTTCTTTGATGAAGTATCTGAGCATAATGAAGCCATACTTCAAACCCTCCCATCCATCCTTCAGATGATCTGGGATCCAGCTGGTCTCTCCTTCTTTGATTTTTGATGTTCTGGTAGGAGCAGATGATGACCAACTGAATCCAGTTCTTTTCTTCTTCTTTTGAATTTGACTTGATCTGCTCGATGATTTGGACTTTTGAGTTTGAGCAGATGGAGGACTGGTTGTTTGAGGTGTAGTCTGCTGCTCCGGTTGAGCTTTCTCCTTCTCCTTCTCTTTAGCAGCAGCTGTTGCAGTTTTCTGTCCCTTCACTCAGATTGGCAGTGTACTCCTCTTGGTCTTCTTTTATTGTCCCAATCTCATCAAAAAATCCTTCAATCATAAGCTTGATTGGGTAGCGCAGATCACTCAGTGTTCTTTGCACAAAATCTTTCCCGTTGGTTTCAAATTGCCTAAGCAGTGATCTGGTGTAAGCATTTGCCTCTTTCACTATATCGGCAGTGATGCCGTCGGTCTGTTCTTTGACTATGGTGTGAACCATGTCTTTCTCTTTCTCAGCAAATGCAGTGACAATCTTGTATATTTCTTTTACTTTAAGCTCAGTTGTAAACAGACTTTGATCGATCTGTGCCTGCCTTTCTTCGGCAGCAGCTCGATCATCGTCCATCTTCTTGCTAATCTCTTCAATTTTCATCCTGCATATCCTCCTCAAATCAGAGTCAACTTGATCGACGTGAGTCTTCAAGTGATTGTTGAACTCAGTGAGTATGCGGATGGCTTCATCCTGTACGGTGGAGAGAGTACCATACATGTATTGGTCGATTTTGTGGGAAATTAAATCCCTGACCTGAGTATTGGATAGGGATTGATGCTGGTTCATCAATATATCCTCTAGGGTTGTCATCTCCACATGTTCATCCAGTGTAGCTACGACAGCTGAGGTATAGATGTTATCTGTTGGTATACCACCCACTCGCTGTCCAGCTGGCTCGTGGTCTGGTTGAGTTTGATCAACCACTGCACTTTTAATTTGACTAATCTTGGCTGGTTCCCCCTCAGCCTGTGCAGTGTTTTGCTTTTCAACCTCAGCCATGAGCTGATTTGTTCCAGGTTCTGTGGTGGCTGCACCCTGTTGGTGAGCATCAGCATGAGCTGCTGCAACTTCTTCCTCCATAGCTTCTTCTTCAATGCTGTTAAAGAATTCCAGCATGTTTGCTTTCTCATAGATAGATCACAGGTCAATCTGGAGTTCGTCAGCTTCAAATTTGGACATGCCAAGAATATCTGGCTTGTATGTCTCGCGTAGTTCGGCAATGGATGAAACAGTGAAGATGTTAAGCAGCGTGGCCTCTTCAACCTTCAATGCATGTATTGATCTGGTTCTAAGCAGGGCGTCCAAGACATAGAACTCTTTATCTTTTACCAGCAACAGAAATTTGAGCTGTTTGGCTATGTCATAGGTTTCTGGGGTGAGCTGTATCCCAGGGAATGTGCGAAGAACAGAGTGATCTGCCTCTGTTTCTAGCATTCTCACCACAGTCTCTGCTTTCTTAAGTTCCTCATCTTCATCTGTAGACTCCTCTTCTCCCTCAGCCTCCTCATCAATCTGCTCTAGGTGTTCAGCAGATGATGGGCTGGTAGAATGTGCAGGGGAGAAATTCTTAGAGTGATCTGGGTTCAAGGATGAAATGGGGGCCACATCCTCTGGTGGACCACCCATCAGAACTTCTTCTTCCTCAACCTCCTGTTGAAGGAGAATGGTTTCTGCAGCAGCAGGTACTTCAGTATGGACTTCATCAGCTAGCTTCTGAAGTCGTCTGCGCTTTGGTTTAGGTGGCTGGGCTGCTGTGGATGTATCCGTGTCAATCGAGCTCGCCCTTCTGGTGACTCGTCTGGGAGGAGTCTTTTCAATGGGCTTGTCCTTTGTCACCTTTGATTTTGAGGATTTTTCTACTGGACCAGATGGAGGAATCCAGATGGGATTCGAGCTTCCCATCTCCATTAATGCATTGACATGCACATGGTCTTTCACCCTACCAATCAGATTTGCTGAGATCCCCATGGACATTTCTATCTGGTGTTGATCTTTGGGGAACTTTAACCTGGCGTTGAATTCCAAGGTAGAGTCCCATCTGTGCTGAGGGAAGAAAGATTCCAGCATATAGCTGATTTTGGTTGAGTGCCTCAAGCTACTCCTCTTTACCTCGATCCCAGGGTTCCATCCTTTTACAAACATGATCATCTTAGCCTCCTTTGCCAAGAGATCGAATAGAATTCTGCTCCAGTTGACTGGTAGGTTGAGCACTACAGCAGTCATAATTCTGAACTTTTCAGGGGTGACCTGGTCATATGACCCATTGTGATTGAGGAAGATGCGATGAACGAATTCAAAAATGATTTTGAACTCGGGAGCAAGGAGTGCCCGTTAGAACATTTTGTTCGTGTAACGTATAGGCACTACCATCACCAGCTCGACTGCTTCTTGGAGTTCCTCCTCAGTAATTTCTCCAAGGCTTATCCCTTCGTCCTTCCACTTGTAAACATCATTAATAATGTTGATGACGTTGTAGGGTGTGTTGTTGATGGTGCTTCCCTTGCTCACCCTAATGGTAGCTTCGATTCCACCCTTTTCTCCCTGCCATGAAAGGTAGAATGCAGCAACTTCTTTTGGTAAGAAGTGAACTGGGTGAGAGGTGATGATGTTGTGGAAACCTACAAGAAAGAGTATAGGTGAGCACTGTCCTTCCATCAGTGAAGTATAAGTGCTCAAAACAGTTTATGCAATCTAACAATCTATATCACAGTAACCATAAGTATATATATATATGCAGATGAATAAAAGCAGTTTATCAAAAGCATGTTTGAGAGGTAACATAAAACAAATCGGAACAAAATTCACAAAATAATGAACCTTTGCACTGGCGAACAAGATCAAATGCCTTTTCCAGTTTGTGAAACCCGAAGGTATCAAGAACTGCGAAAAGGTCTTGGTGCAGATATGGTTTCAGATAGTTAGCTTGATCAAGAAACTGAGATGATTTGGGTGCCATTTTTGCTAAAAACAGAGTGACTTTCGAAGGTAGAGAGAATTTTGGAAGGGGGAAATTTTGCTAAGAGTTTCGAGAAATATAAGTGTGAGTGATAGATGAAACGCCTTATCAAGATAAATACACGAAGGGGAAGATAAGTAAAGTAATAAAATATTCAGAAATCCTTCCCTTTTTCAGCTTTTCCCGGCCTTTCCATGTTCTAGGTGTACAGTCTGTCACCGCCTTTTTTGATCGTATGATGTACGCGCTTTTGATCGTGGGTTTAAGAGATGGCGCGTGGTTGTTTTGCACAGTTGTAAAGCTTCCCTTTTCTTGGTTTGGTAAATATCCTCTTAATCACAGTTCCCTAACATAGTATCAATCATCCTAAAAATAAAATATTTGATATCTGATGTCAGGAATTAGATATACGATATAATTAGTCGCCGTATATAGTTGACTTTTCCTCCCTTAACCGAGTAATGGGATAATTAATAAGAAATATTAATTTTAATATCCAAGTGGCATCAAGTGATCTGTTTAGGATCAATCTCCTTCATAATGAGAACTATCAATCTGTTTGAGCCACTTTCCAATCTGGTGTATTGACCTCTTGTTAGTTCCAGTTGGAATTAGACTTATTTTTATTTGACATGTACTTAGTGATCTGGTGTCAATTCCCTGTTGGAATTTCACGTGATCTTGACTTTATCAATCTGGACCAAGTTGATCTGGTTTTGATTCCCTGTTGGAATATTTAACTTGATCTGGTTTAGATCAATCTAGTTCTTTCTTCAAGATTTAAGAGTCCTAGTTTACCACAAAGCATCTTAAATCTTTCTTCTGGTAATGCTTTGGTAAGAATATCAGCTCTCTGTATTTCAGTGTGTATCTTCTCGATCTTTACATGTTTTCTTTCAACATAATCTCTTATAAAATGATGTCTCACATCTACATGTTTGCATCTGGTGTGCAGCACTGGATTCTGTGTGATTGCTATAGCACTTGAGCTGTCACAGAAGATGGGTATGTCCTTGACATCAATTTCAAAGTCTTTAAGTTGTTGTCTTAACCATAGTATTTGTGCACAACAACTTCCAGCTGCCATATATTCTGCCTCTGTGGTGGAGGTGGCAGCAGATGTCTGTTTCTTTGAGAACCAAGAAATCAGTTTATTTCCTAGAAACTGACATGTACCAGATGTTGACTTTCTGTCCAGTTTACATCCAGCATAATCTGAATCTGTGTATCCAGTTAGCTCAAAGTTGTCTTCACATGGATACCATAATCCTACATGGGCTGTTCCCTTGAGATATCTTAATATCTTTTCAGCTGCTTCCATGTGGGACTCTTTGGGAGTTGCTTGATATCTTGCACATACACCTACTGCAAATGTGATGTCAGGTCGACTAGCAGTTAGGTATAGTAATGAGCCTATGATCCCTCTGTATTGAGTGATATTAGCTGGTTTTCCTTCTGGATCTGGATCAATTTTTCCATTGGTCTGCATTGGGATTTTCACTGGGTTACTGTCTTTTAACCCAAATTTGGTCAGCAGATCATTGATGTATTTTGTCTGATTAATGAAGATACCATCTGGTAGCTGTTTGACTTGCAAACCTAAAAAGAAGCTCATTTCTCCCATCATGGACATTTGGTACTTATTTTTCATAAGTTCAGCAAATTTATCACACAGATAGGTAGATTGAGATCCAAAAATGATATCATCTACATAGATCTGGACCAAGAGAATGTTTTCTTTGACTTTGATGATAAACAGAGTCTTGTCAACAGATCCTCTTCTGAATCCAGATTCTAGTAGGAATGTTGATAATGTCTCATTCCAAGCTCTAGGGGCTTGTTTGAGACCATAAACTGCTTTTGCTAGTCTGTATACTTTCTGATTTGGATCTGCTTCTTCAAATCCAGGTGGCTGTTCCACATATACTTCTTCTTCAAGGATACCATTTAGGAATGCACTTTTGACATCCATCTGGTATACCTTGAATCTTTCGTATGTAGCATATGCTAAAAACAATCTTATTGCTTCTAATCTGGCTACGGGTGCAAATGTTTCATTAAAATCAATGTCTTCTTGTTGATTATAGCCTTTAGCTACCAATCTGGCCTTGTTTCTGACTACTTCACCATTTTCATCTCGTTTATTTTTGAACACCCATTTTACACCAATTACACCTTGGTGTTTGGGACTGTCCACGAGATACCAGACTTCATTCCTTTTGAACTCATTGAGTTCTTCTTGCATTGCTGTTATCTAATCTGCATCTTAAAGTGCTTCATAAGCATCAGATGGCTCCATGCGAGAAAGATAACATCTCAACAATGCACTTTCTCCATGCATTCTTCTGGTCTTCACACGATCTGATGGGTTCCCAACGATCTGTTCTGGTGGATGATCTTGTATCCATCTCCTTCTCCTGGTCATCTCTTCATCAGATATCTCAGGATCAGGTTAATCTATTGGTTCCTCAAATTCAGGGTGTGTTGTTGATATAGCTTGAAATGGATTCTCATCTGGACTTTCTTCTGGATTTGGATTTTCATGTTGATCATCATTTGTAATAACTGTTTCATTGTCTTATGTTGATGATCTGTTTTCATCCACATTGTGTTGTGATATTCCCCCTTACTGTATGATCTCTTCAGCAATAGGAGGAGTGACAATTTCTTCATCCTCACTTTTTGAATTCCTGATAAGAATATCTTCAAGTAGTAGTTCATTCATCCTTCTGGTAGTCATCTGGTTTTCTGTCTGCTTTTCATCTAGTGACCTGTACTCAACAATAAACTCATCAAAAACAACGTGAGGTGTTACTTCCACAATATGAGAATTCTTATTGTAGACTCGATATGCTTTACTAACATCAGAATATCCTAAGAATATTCCAGGGTCAGTTTTGCTATCAAAAGTTTTCAATTGTGATTTCCCATTATTGTGTATGTAACACAAACAACCAAAAGTGCGAAGATAAGATATCTTAGGCTTTCTGTTGTTCCATATCTCATATGGTGTCTTTCCATGTCTGAGTGTGATGGATGATCTGTTTTGAGTGTAGCAGGCTGTGTAGATTGCTTCTGCCCAGAATTTCTTTGGTATATTGGTTGCATTAAGCATTGTGCGAGCTGCTTCCTTGAGCGATCTGTTTCTCCTCTCAACAACTCCATTCTGTTGAGGAGTTCGAGCAGCAGATATTTGATGAGTGATTCCCATCTTGTTGCAGTATGCTTCAGTCTTCTGGTTGAGAAATTCTGTTCCTCGATCTGTTCTGATAGAGGTTATACTCATCTCTTTCTGTTTGGTGATCTTGTGTAGGAAATCAGGGAGTTTATCTAGAGTCTCTTTCTTCTTTAACAGAAAGATGACCCAAGTGAATCTTGAGTAATCATCTATGATTACCAATGTGTATTTTCTCCCATTTAAACTTAGTGGCTTAACTGGTCCAAACAGATCAAGGTGTAATAGCTCTAATATCCTTGATGTTGAATGAGCTGTTTTGCTTGTGAAGGATGATCTGGTTTGCTTTCCAGCTTGACAAGCATCACATATATGATCTTTATCATATACTTGATCTGGTAGTCCTTCAACTAACTTTTCTTTTGCAATCCTATTGATTGACTTAAAGTTTAGGTGGCTTAATCTCTTATGCCATAACCAGCTGGTTTCTGATACTGTTTTAGTGACTAAGTAGGTCTCGATCTGGTTTGTCCACTGGACAATGTATAATATATCCTGCAATCTTCCGGTAAGGAGTATCTCATCTCCTTCCTTGTTCTTTACAAAGCAGTTATTAGTATCAAAAATAATCTGGTTACCATTAGCACAGAATTGACTTACAGAAAATAGATTGTGACTAAGACCCTCAACATATGATACATTTGTGATAGTGGTCTTGCCAACTTTTATGTTCCCATATCCTCTGGTATATCCTTTTGAATTGCATCCAAAAGTAACCTGAGGTCCTGGCTTCTCTATATAATCTGATAGTATGTTCTTGTCACAGGTCATGTGTTTTGAACAACCACTATCAATTATCCAGATTGCTCCTCTAGCTATCTTGTTCCTTCTTGCAGTCTTCTGATCCTGCAATTAATAAGACTTAGCTACCCTTCATCGTTTGGGTGCTTGGTTATTAGCAAATGTTCCCTTTCGAATCCAGAACATTTTTGGGTTAGGAGCTGAAATGTAACAGGTAATGATGTTTCCATCATTATCAACTTTAAATAGAGAATGAAGTACAGAAGGATGATATCTCTCAATTTCATCATTCTTCAATTCTTTCTTAGTAGATACTATTCTGTTGACATTCTTATTGGGTAGTGTTCTGTTGACACTCTTATTGGGTAGTGTCCTGTTGACATTCTTCTTGTGATCTGTTTCTGTGTAGTAGGCTGGTTGTCCCTTTGCTTGATGGTATTATCTGTTTCCAGTCTGTTTTACTATCATCTTCTGAGGAAGTCCTTTCTTATTCTTTAATTCTTTCACTTGATCTGGTATCTGTTTCCTCTCTGGTACAAAGTTTATGGTACTAGAAGAATTTTTTGAGTGACCTGGATAACCTAATCCAGATGTGCCCTGTTGTTGCAGATTGATTAGCAACTTGGCACGTTCATCACTTTTATAAATCATTTCTTTCCCTTTCTTTATTCTTTCATCAGCAACGTTGTTTCTTGTAATAAGATCTTTGACCTTGGAATTTAGAGAGTGAATCTCACTATCTTTTCCTTTGATCTGTTCTTCCGATCAGCTATTTGGGCAATGAATTGAGTGTTGGCTGTGCTTAGTATCTCCTCTGATTTCTTCAATCTTTCATTCTCTTCTACAACTTCTCTAAACAGTCTCTTGATGCTCGAATAGCTTTTGAACATCTCATTTACCTCTTCCCAAGAATAGTCTGTTTGATCTTCATTATCCTGTTCCAAATTGATATCATTCGAGGAGTTTGAATAGTATGAATTTACCTCAACGTCATCCAGCCCGTTGTCCAGTCCAACGTAGCATTCATCCCAGCTCTCTTCATCATTTGCAACAAATGCTTCATCATTCTCTGATGAGCTGTCTGAAAAGTGACTTGAGCTGCTTGAATCTTGTTCAGCAAGCATGGCCTTGCGCTCATATTTGAGCTTTCAATCTCTCTTTGCTCTTAGTTCTTCTCTTTTGCTTTTGGAAAGATCAGGACAGTCTGGTTTAAAGTGACCTGTCCTGCCACATCCAAAGCAAGTGTAGTCTGTAGAGCTAGAGATTTTAGTTGTTTTTGCAGTCTGTTGCTTGGATTCATTCTTGTCATCAGATCGATCATTGTCATGCTTCTTATAGAAATTTTTCTTGTTATCTTTGTAGAAGCGTCTGTATTTCTTCGATCTGATCTCCATTTTGTCCAATCTTCTGGCGATCATAGCAAACTCTTTTAAAAGTTTGTCGTAGCCTTTCTCTTCATCTGGAGTAGTAGGCTCAGAAAGATCATTAGGTCTGCTCTTCACTTTGAAGGCTACCTCTTTGTCCTTCTTCGAGCTGCTTTCTGCCTTTTTGGACAGATGATCTGGTCCTCGAATTCTTTGAATGTCACACTCATGACCTTCAAGGTGATCAAATAAGGCTTCAGTGGACAATTCATTAAAGTCTGCACGAAGAGGTTGCATTGCAGCATAGATCTCCCAGTTTGGTGGAAGAGCTCTAAGTACTTTCATGTTCTTCTCCCTTTGAGTATATTTGTTCTTTTTGAATGCAGATATCTCAAGGAGGATTCCAGTGAATCTCATCTTCATCTGCTCTATTGTCTCGCTTGGTTTCATTTTGAATTCATCATATTTGTTGCAGGCAAGAGACAGCTTGTTCTCAATCATTACTTCAGATCCTAGGGCTAGGTCTCTTAAGGCTTCCCACATCTCTTTGGCAGTATCTAGATCTTGGATTTTAGCCAGATGTATGCCTTTGACCGTGCTGGAGATGATCCCTTTGGCAAAATCATCAAGATTAGCTTCTCTCCTTTCTTCAGAAGTATATTTTCTGGGATCCTTTAGTACAGATTCTTTGACCACTCCTGTATCAGTGATACGAGTAGTTTCTTCTGTAATTACCAATGGCCCTTCTTCGATTACCTTCCACATCAAGCAGTGATGAGCTTTAAGACACATCTTGATTCTGAAGCTCCATTCTCTGTAACCTTGAATGGAAAATTCTTCGCAAGCTCTGACAACAGATGACTCCATAGCAGATAGAATGCACGTGAATGAAAAAGGTTTTTCTAGATCTATTCAAGTTGACCACGCAGGTTTTAACCTTGTGAAACAAAACAATGGTCAGTTGAACCACTGCTCTGATACCACTTGTTGGTCCCGAAAGAGCAAGGTTTGGTGTATGGGGGGTGGGGAATACACCAAACACAAACTTTTCAGTTTACTTGACAAGTT
>JAPKLX010001938.1:0-16533 GCA_026898415.1 Leonotis leonurus
CACGTTTTCCTCGATTTTACTTGGAGGAGTGAAATGGGGACGTGACACAAACATATTTACATAAGCCAACATTAGGTCCAACATCATTAAGTTAACAAACTACGTGTCATATTGGAACTCTCAATATTTTATTTAAAAAACAGTATCATATAAATGTTCAAAAGAACATTTTGATTTTTTAGATATTTTGATTTTTACAAATCAGTGAACAGTCACAACTTTTCAATTTTTTTAAAAAATGATTTTTTCCTTAACGCTTTTGAAACACAACCATTTTTTACTTGAAATTGCTGCCATTATTTGAAAAATCACACTAACAGTTCTCTTGCAAAATTTTCTACTATTGAATCAAGGAGATTCAATCTTGCAGCGGAGGAAATCACATCCAAAGGTAATGTTGGGATTAAAAAATGTAGTATGTTGCAGACATTAGAGAAAATATAAATTAATAATTGGATAGAACTGATGATTTACCTTTCGCAGATCACATATCAAGGAGTTCCATCTTGCATCGAAGGATATCACATAGAGATTTTCGAAGGTACATTTCTGCATATGTAATTATGTTATAGAGGTCAGTTTATAATAGTTTTCGTTATATTATAGAGTGAAAATTGATAAAACATTTGTAGATCTACATAGATCCAGAAAGAAATATGAGTAGATCTAAAAAAATCTGTCTTTTAAATAACATATCTGAAAATCTAATATATAAACCTTACAAATCTGTATTATACACAGATCTTAATTTTAAAAATTTAAAAAGAAAGTAAAGGAAAAATCTGATACTTATCTAACGTTGCGAGTGGTACATTGCTCAACCAATGGGCTTCAGCTGTGTAATCGAGAACAAGGGGACCGACAGTTGTCATATCATGCAGATTAAGAAAATATAGAGAAATTTTCAGAATAAAATATATGAAACAAAAATATAAGAATATGTAAATTTAGAAAGTGAAATACATAATATAAGCCATTTACCTTGGGGTTATCGCGATGGAGCTCCGGTATGCTTTCCACCGAGAGCATCCGAGAGACAGCTGAGGGGAGGGAGAACTGGGGAGAATCGAGGACAGGGGGAGAACATAAAAACACGCGAGATAGAAGAGTAAGGAACCAAGAGAGAGGAAGAGATAGATGATAAGAGTGAGAAGAGAAAAAAAAATATTAGGTAGAGATGCGTCTGGAGAATAGATGAAAAAGGGCGGAGAAGAAGAGAATGAGGTGTTTAGGGTTAGAGTTTTTGTATTTATGTTACATATTGGGTCTGCTAATTAATTTAGTGTGTGGGCTGGAAACGACTAAGCCCAAACATAATTAATAAATGGGCCATCTAATTTAGAATTACGGTTAGATGATAAAATTACTCTAATTATGGGCTGGTTCAGATTAGTCTTATGGGTTGGATTTTAATTTAGTATGGGCTGAGTTCAACAACTTACATAAATCAATTTGTAATTAAATTGAAATGGGCTAAGAGGAGCTCAAAGAGGCGAAAGTGAGTGCCAGCCAAGACGCTATCCTTCGGTAAAGAGATCAAATAGGAGATTTGATTCAAGCTGCTCCTCTGCATTTGGAATTAGCTTCTGCTTCTTTAAAATGCGAGAATCCCACCGATTTCTCCTCCTATTATCGCTGCCATTCATCTTCTTTACACGAAATTCGTAGGAAAATCAGTCGAGTATATATAATCAAATAACCCAATAATTGGTAGATTTCTATTTAAGAAACTGGAGGTAAATTCCACCCAAATTGGCTAATGTTAAGAGAAATTTGCTGACAGTAGCAATTTACACCTCAAAACTGAGATTAAATTGTATTGATTGAAACCAAAAGGGATGAAGACATTAAACTCAATTCATCGTGTATTAGATGAACTCAAATAAATTGCCAAAAGTACCTGGTGTAGTTCCATTAGCTCCTGAAGGCAATATGTTGGGTCTGAATATGACGAGGCATTGCGCAGCACAAAAAATAGAAATTTCTGGATAATATTCCACCTGCTTAGCCAAAATTTAAAAAGAAGAATTTATATTGAGAAGTAGAGATGATGGGAGGGAATAATAGATGGTTGTTATATGTCACGTCCCCATTTCACTTTTCTAAGTAAAATCTAGGAAAACGTGACTAACAGGAAAATACGGATAATAAAACGAAACAAAAAAAATGTTGATAAAAGGATGAAACGTGGAACGTACAACAAAGAGGAAGATTTCGATAGAGTTGTGTGACACCAAAATCCAATACATCAACGAAATCTTAAAGTTCGACGTCACGGAGTTTATAACACATATAGAAAATACGGAGAACGAGTACAAGTCTGAAATACATGGTCCGACACGAATGAAATAATTGTTAAGTCTTAAAGCTTTAAATAAAGTCTAGCAGCGGAAACTGGATCAATATCTGGATTTACATGTATGACGACATATAAATCACCGAGAGTAACACATTAAGAGTTTGACCAAAAACCACCGCTGAGCCTCCCACTTCGTCATCACGACTTAACCTGCACATTTATAAATATATGCAGGGCTGAGTACGAAAGTACTCAGTAAACACATGCCGAAATCACATTCGTACTGATATATTTGCAATTGCCGTAACACAGTACAACATAGGGATTTTTGTCACTAAAGAACCTATGTTCACTAAAATTCTTGTGTGATCTTAAAATTCGACTGGCCAGTCTAAGTTCTGGAGTAATCAAACATATCTGTAATTCTGTGTGTCGGGAAAGTGGCCACTTTCCGCGAACACTGAACCGGCCAACCCGCTAAGATGACTCACAGTTCTGGTGTACACTAACATTAAAAGATATAAATCTTTAAAGGCCCGAAATCGATTAATTGTTCAACAGATACGCATCATACCAAAATATAAATATTTTCGACAATGCAATTCTTCATAACATTTTTAAATTCTAGCATTCCTAAGCGAAAATAGCAATTTGGTACAACGCATACGATTTTATTTGTAAAAGAAAGCCTACCTGATATGCTTCTTCGTTTAACGAAAATCTGGTGCAGATCGACTAAAATTCTTTTTCGCCGAACCTTAATCGTAATTAAGAGGAAAAATACTCATCGTGAGTATATAATTTATTTCATCTAACAATGAAATAATACTCCTATTATTCTAGAAATGTTTCTAACCTTCTCGCTCGACTAGAATTTGAGTATTTAAAGATTTCTATAACCATATAAATATTACTACTAATTTCCTACTTAATAGATCTAAATTAGTGGATCAAACTTAATTAATTAAACCCAATCTGGGCCCACTATACATAATTAAGCCCATAACTAAAAAAAATCGAGCCCAAATTAGGATCATACAATTTAGCCCATTTCGATTTTTTTATTGATGGCCTATTTGGTAAATTTTATTCTGACCCAATAATTTACTTCCTCAGCCCATTCAATTATCAAGCCCTTCTCTTCATCACCTCTATCTACTATTGTTAATTCTTCGCAGCCGACACTCACAAATTCTTCTTCATCCCTTTCTCTGCATGTCTCTTTTCCCTTCTCTGTTCCTATCGATTTCTCTCTGTCTCTTCAAGATCTCCCTTGGTTCTTCTCCTCGTTTCTCTCCTCTCTCAGTTTCCTCGGCTGCTGTTCGCTCTCCCTCGGTCGTTGCGACGGCGGAATTCTTCTCTTCCACGACTTCATGGTAGACTTCCTTCCCCTTTCTTTCAATTTCTATCTAGTTTTGGAAATCAAAAATTCAGTTTTATAACTCCCCAAATTCTAATTGGATTTGGCTTGAACCTATCTAATATTCCTAGCTTCTTTTCCGAAACAGGGACGATGTCTCCCATCGCCTCCCTCTTCTCCCGGTCTGCCTCTGCTCTTGTTTGATTCTGGACGGCGGACTTCGTCGGAGAGCTTATGGTCTGCAGTCCTTGGCTTTCTCTTTTACAGGTGACTTTTAGTTCGGTTCTAGTATTTTCAGGTTTATAAGATGTATATTATTTCTTCCTTCACCATTTTGGGTTCAGAGATTTGACAAGCTCTGTTTTAGTTTGGGTTTCAAGACTGGAATCTTTGAAATTTAGATTTTTAAATTCTTCGTTTACTGCAGGATCAAAACTCCTTCAAGTTTCCGTTTCAAACAATTAGTTAGACCATAGTTTTGTTCTGCTTTTGGGTTGTGAAATAACCGAAGTTTCTGTTTAATCTAAGGGTTTTAAACTCTGATTTGTTTAGAGTTTTAAACAATTACTGACATTGGTTTTGCTTAATCTTGGCTGAGGAATACACTTGTGGCTGGTTTTGTTCTGCTTGGTTCGTTTGAGGGGGTTCTGGGGATTTTGTTGCTGTGAGAGGTAGTCTCTTCATTCTTAATTTCTGATATTAACATGCCTTTTTAGTTGGATTTCTTATTCTTACTGAGGAACACTTTGGTTGCTGGTCTTGTTTTAATTTTTCGTGGGGAGTGATTTTGGAGCTTGGTTGCCAGATAAGGTAATCTCTGTTTTTATTTTAAAATTCTGAGATTAATAACTTTTAAGTCGGTTTTATTTTCCTGGAGGTTGCATAATAAAACATAAGTCTAAATTCTAAAATTAGAATCTATACCTATAAGTCCCAGTCCTTAATCAGAATCTAAATATATGAAGATCTATGTGTCCTGTTCTGAATCTGAGCACATATATGCAAGTGTGTGTTCTGAAATCTGAATAAGTCCTCAGTCTCTTAAGTTCTAGACCTTGCAACATTTTAAACTTAACCTTTACAAGCTTCTAACTTTTCCTATCTCCTTGTTCTTTAAGTTCTAAGAAAGAGAAGGTCCAATGCTCAGTTTTCTTTCAATATAACAGCAACACCGTTTTCTTCTCAAAAAAAAAAAGAAAGCTGAAGATCTTGCATAGAATGCTAAGAATTAAACCGTGTACACTCACACACACAATTACAGCTATATTTACGTTCTGAGGTCACTATGGCTATATTCTAAGTTCTGAAACATAATTGAAGTTCTATGTTCTGCATACTTAACTCAGTTTTGAAACTCTTTACTTAGCACTATAGAGGACACAACTGAATGCTTGGGGTCTGTGTTTACCTTAATATCTCTGAAAATTCTGAATGGGATGACTTTGGTGACCTCTCGGGGTAAAAGCTACTCTGTAAAAGCTTTGGTGAATGAGTAACTGAGTTTTTTTTTTTTAAAAAAGAAGTGTTTCAGTTGGGGCTCAGTACTTGACTGAAAGATGAACTATGTTTACCTTACTGCTTTCTAAATCTGAACCTTGGGTGAGAGAGGCTTTTCTCTTGAGTGGAAGAATGCTTCTACGTATGTGTGTTGAAATGGTAGAGGAAGTATGCAGTAAGATGGGATATAAAAGAGTGTCTTTGGGTGGGTTTACAACAAGCAGTTCCTTATCCTAGTCATGCCTATTTCTAGACACTTGAGTTATCCTACACATATTACAGCTTGCTCTTTACTGCCCCTGTTATAAATCTGGACTTTGGGCTGTCTTTAAGCTGATATGTTTTCTCCCTTTTTGCAGGTATAATGCGAGAGAATGGCGGTGGAGTGACTATAAGCCACTGCTCCCTTTTTGTTTTCTGCTGCTTTCTTTCGTTCTCTACTATACTTTGGCCAAATCTCATAAGTTTGCATTCAAGTGAATAGATTTGTGCAGTGTTGAAATCTTATAATAAAGTCTAGGATGTGCTAGTGATTCATGTTTACCCTATAATACTTAAAGGTATATGCATTGGTTTGTAGCTTCTAATTGTACACTGACACATACATATTGTTAGTACTCGGTGGAAACATGGCTCCAAAAGTCCAAGATCTCACCCTTTCACTTAGATTGCTGCAGAATACATATATATATATAAAGACTTACTGTACCTTTATCCTATACATATGTTTTAACTCCTATACTGGGCACTTTAATATAAACGTATATGTACATATATATATATATATATATCAGACGTGAGCATGTTTCTTACTCATAATACACAATTGAAAATGCTCTTTACAAGATGAAATGAGATTTCTAATTATTCCTCTCTTTCACCAAAACTTTAATCTATTAAATCCTCTTTACTAAAACTTGGAAAGGATTAGCTAAATAAATCACATCTCACAACTAATTATATATAAAAATCCTCTACTAGAAAAATATCAATTAATTTGTATCTAACTACTATTATAGAACACATATCTTGTTCTAGCTTGCACAACCATTCAAAGGTATAACTTTACAAAGAAAATTTACTAATATCGATTTACTAATCCATATCTTTAGTATTTTATTATGAAATTTCTCGAGCAGATTTCAGATACACAAACATTAATAGGAAATTTTTTTTTTTTTTACGGGCTATTACATTATACCTAAGATCGGTTGTGGCGATGTTGACAACTTCAACCAGATAACTGAACACTGAAGGAGGGACAAGTGTCGACAAAGGCTCCGGCTGCTGCATGTTCGCTGAGAAAGGAAGAAATAAAAGGAGATGAATCCATAGCGGAGGTTTACAGCTGGTTTTAATTTGAGTTTATGTCACAGCCCCAATTTCCAAAGGACGGATCAGTGGGGTGTGACTCGGGGTTGGATAAAAGAAGCGGGAAAGAAAGGGGCATAAAGGTGGAACCGTATAATTTAATATTTAAGTAACACTTGAACAACATATACATGAAGAAGATAACATTACTTTAACAAAAGAGTTTAGGCCACAAGCTTAATTTCAGTACAAGGTTCGAAAAACGAGGCCTAAAAAGGATTACGCTAACCAAAGTCAACAACGTAATATCGTAAGGTTCGATATCGCTGGTTCACGAAATCAGTCAACTCATAACAAAAGATAATAATACGGAGTTCAGCGGAAGACTTAAAATAAATAGATTTATATATGAAGATATAAACCTATTTCCAAAATGTTAACTTGACAGACAAGCAACCAACTTCTCAGCACATCCGCCAACGCCATACCTGTTCAACCTGCAAGTGTTTGGAAATACAAGCAGGGCTGAGTACTTGATGTACTCTGTGGGTTATGCCTAAAACATTTTATCATCATGCATCATACAGTATCTCACAAGGTTTTACGTAAATGCTTGTGAATACTAAACATTCATTCTTTCATCAACATTTGGGTGCACCCCCATTTTCTTTCATTTCTGTATTATCCATATCTGTAACTACGCTGGGGAAGAAGGCCTTCTTCCGCAAACGCATCCCTTCACCGGAACCGGCCCAAAGGGCTCACAGTCCACGACTTCTGTGTACACTAACCTTGACCAACACATGGCTCAAGATCCGATCGATTACATACGTTGGCAAGCCAACACAGATAGGCATCATACATAAAACCGTAAACATTTTATGCATGATAATTCTTTCAGTAAACTTTCATCCATTCATTCAAAACATGCTTTATTATAGCAAGAGTATAGTTTGTAGTAAACCCACCTGAAATCCAGTGCTAGATAGCAAACCTTTATACTCCTTCTCGGTTCCTGGTTGTCACTCTCTTGATAAACCTTCAAGTGACGAATCACATTTAGAGTCGTTTGAGTTCTTTGATGACGTCTATTGACTCGAGACAAAATGATTAAATCTAATTCGTAGGGTCTAGAGTTTCGTACTCGTTCTACATAAATTGTCACGAAGATTAAGGTTTTCTATAAATCCTTAACTTTGTTCACGGAAACCAAACGGTTACTAATTCTATAACTAATTAATTGCTTGTTTGCAATTAATATAATTGAGACCAGTAAATCCGACATAAGAATCGAAAATTTTAGTAAAGTTCGCGAAATTTTATTGATCATAAAAATTAAAATATTTAATTCAATAATTAATCTCCCATTAATTATTACTTAATCAAGCTAAATGATTAAACTAATCCTATTGAATTAGTTAATCAAGTTCACGATTTAATTATGCGATAGAAATCCAATTAAGTTAATTAGCCACAAGTTAATATTTTGGAAGTCCCCTTAAGTTATTAAATAGCCCCATATTATTTAAATTAGGCTTTACTCTTACTTATAATATTAGTACAAATTATATAAGCATTTGATATGTTCATAGTAATACTTAGTAGCTCAACGCATCTTAACAAATTATTGGCTTGGTCCACCTATTCAATTTACCAAGACCCGTACCTTAATATCAATCAGCATTTTTCATTTATTAATTATTTTTCAAATATCAATTAGTATAATAATATATCTTTCCCTTTTTCTTTTAATTACTAGCCCAACAAAAATAAATCATCTTCTCTCCCACCTCCCCTAGTCTCTCTTCCCTCGCACACCATAGAATTTCAGCCGCCTTGGTTCTTCTCGAAGCAGCGGTGCTCCGGTGAGGATCGTCGTTTCCATCATGTTTCCCTCTTTCACGCTTTATCTCTCACTCTTCTCTCTCTCTCTACCATGACCCAAATCAACCACTAAAGTCCTCCTTCGATTTGTTGCCCGATAAAAGCTTCAATCTTCAACCCATAGTCAACGAATTTCGACTCCTTTCCTACCTAATCGAGCAAAAGAGCATATTTTGGGCAAAAGCCCCAAATTTCCAAGCCTTAATCTCATCTCTGCACGGCGACGATGCTGCCCGACGTGACGTTGCCACCTTCTCGCCGTCGCCATCTCTGCACCGCCGTTGCGTTGCGCCACTGCTGCTGTGTCGCGCCACCGTCGCCGCAGCTGTCGACCCTACTGCTCCAGCATATATTATTTTCAGCCGACGCCGCATTGAAGCCGCTGCTCGGGTCGTCGCCGAGACGGGGTCTGTGCAGCCTAATTTCTGCCATCAACCTTCGCTTCTTGACCTCGTGTTGTCACCGCAACAACGATGAACATAGTAGCAATGTTCGATCCACTACCTCCCTATCTCATCTGTATGCCTAATCGAGTAGTAGGTAGTCTTCAATCTTACTCCCTTCTTGTATTTCAAAGGTTCTGATTTTGGTCTAATTTACTTCTCATAATTTATTCATGAATTTGTTGATGTTTCATAGTTATAAATTAAGAGTAATAGCTTAGGTTATTAATTGTAAAATTATCATTCTAGTTCAGTAGGAGCCCTCTAGTCTATTTCTAACCATGAAAACTCAATTCTTCTTCTTAAAGCATTATCTGTTGTGGTTATTGACCTTAAACATTAAGCTAAACCAAACTCTATTAAAGGCTCAAAGCTAGAGAAATTAATTTAAATAACATATGATAGGAGTTAATTTGAAATTACCTACTGTGAAGCTTTTGAGACTTTGGAGAAGAAAAAGAGTATGAATGACTTGTTTGGATTGTTGTCTTCCTTTCCTACTTCTTTGCACTCTTTGTATAACTTCCTTTTTGCAGAACACTCACAAATGGTAAAAGAATGGGGTATGGAAGGATAAGGGATTGAAGTATGGTGTTGATGTCGTAGAATAAAATGAATGGTTGGAAAGGGATAGCTTATGCACAATGTTGGAAGAGTTTTGTGGTGAAATAAGGTGTACACGTGAACTTCAAAAGAACCAATCAATGTTTCCCAACAATTGCAATGCATAGACATTTTTCTTTTAGTGTTGGATTTATTTGTATAATCAATTGGACAATGTAACGTGCAATTGCACTTTTATTCCTTAAATTGAGCTCTTACTTATTATCTACTATTAAAACTCAACTTAATGTATATTGGACTTTTAATAATTAAACTTCTATTAAATTATGTAGCCCAATAATATTTATACTTGTATTATTTCACAAGTTTTGTTATCTAAATAACCAATCCAATTCATAAAATGAAAATAGATTTCACTTGAAATCAAATATAAATATTTTCAAACTCGTCATATTTTGTCAAGCTTATTTAAATAACGAAATTAAAACTCAACAACGGAGTTAAAAATATTACTACGAATATGCTACTCTATTTAATAATAAAAGTCGATAATTCTCACGAATTATTTAACGGGGTATTACAGTTTAATTGGAGTTCATATGCAATAGGCTGACGAACACGGAGCTGCGACGGTGACGTCGGTGGTGAAGCTGGAAGCCCAGCAATTGGCGGAGATCACGAAGCAGAAATTGATAAGGGTGAAGAATGTGAAGTGAAGTCGGTGATCAACAAGAAATAGGGATACTGAGGAACGAAAAGAAAAGTGAGATAGCGAAGATAGAATTAGGGTTAGATTACTCTAACTATGGGCCGGGTCATATTAGTTTAATGGGTTGAGTTTTAATTAGTATGGGCGGAGTTGATTTATCTGTAAGGCTCAATAAATCTTTTCAATGGACTAAAAGAAAAAAATTCATTTGGGCCAGATTATTAATTAAATGGATTAAATTAAAAAATTGTTAGATTAAGCCCAAACAATTAGATTAATTAAGATATGTTTTAGATATGAAATTAGTAAAATGATTTTTAATCTTTATAAATTCTTAAAAAATATTAATTAAAATTAATACAATCCTATAAGATTTAAATTAACAATTTAAAATGAGATTACATTATTCCAAGTAATTTACCTTTAAAAATTATTGTACCCATTAATAAAACAAATGAAACTATTAAAATTTTAATAAATAAAATATTTGTTTAAAATCCTAAGAGAATACTTATGTAATAAATAAATATATTTAATTAAGCTTAAGATATATTTTATCATCATGGCCATCAATATTAATTAAAATATGATACTTTTCTAATTATGAAAATTAATTTTAAGTTACAATAAAATATATAAATTTTAATCATTAAAATACGTAATTTAATCACAGTCACCAATTTTAAATAACAATTAAAAATTAAAATCTTAATCAGTAAAAAAAATTACAATTATAAAGTTAATAACCTAATAAACAAAATTATTCATTTGCAAACTTTCCATATGAATAAATATCGTTGAAATAATAATGTAGGAATCCAACGAATATGATTATTCTGATTAAATAATAAATATTAAAATTTAGAAAAAATTTAATTCATTTAACATGTAAAATAAATGCATATTTATTAACTTCCACTTTATTATATTTCAAATTTTTATTTGATATTTTAATTTCAAATATAAATAATGTTATTTAATTTGAATTATTTTCATATATCATTTTAGTAATATATATTTATACTTATGTTAATTTAAAAATTCATTGCAGAGAATATGGAGCGACCTTATAAAAAATCAAAAAAATGATATTTCATGTGAAGGAGATGAGCTACGAGACGACATATCTTCTTCATTAATTTATGATACGCGCAATGGTATGCTAGACTATATAATAATATTTACATATTATATATATATATATTAATTTATTATTATATATTTTCATTTTAGGTTCTTTGTATCCGATAATGTCACGCCCGCCCTCCGCTATGGATAGCGAAGTCGGGGGAAATCGTGACTTGGGAAGGGATTAAAGAAACCGGTATAGAGATGGGGCAATGGAGCATAGACTAAACTGAACAACAATCTCATAACTGAGCGACTAATTCATCATATATGATTAGCAAGAAGGGACTTGAGTCTTATGCTCAATACATAATAACTTATCATGAAGGAAATTTGAGTCTTTAGGTTTATTACACAAAAACCTCATACTGGCAGCGGAAAGTTACTTGGATCGCTAAAAGCTCTACATGTGTGAAGACATGTAGAACCCCCAAGAGTCAATTAATAAGAGATCGACAAAAAGCCCGAACGTAGCACTCCTCCTTCATCATCGCTCAACCTGCACATTTATAAATACATGCAGGGCTGAGTACAAATTGTACTCAGTAGACACATGCCAAAATCGCACACATACATATATAATTGTCATGCCATTGTAAGTGAAACATAGGGATTTTGTCTCTAAAGCACCTATGTTCACTAAAATCCTCTTTGTGAAATCTTAAAGTTCGATTGCAATCTAAGTTCTTTTGTAATCTACCATATCTGTAACTTCTTCTTCTTTGTGTCGGGAAGGTGGCCACCTTCCACAAACACCTTGACCGGCCAACCCGCTCGATGACTCACGGTCACTTTAACCGGCCAACCCGCTCGATGACTCACGGTTACCTTGTGTACACTAGTCCTAGTAGGATAGCTATCCAACTGGGACCCGAATTCGATTCTCATATAACAGATAGGCATCATACATAAATTGAAAACATTTATGGCAGACAGTGCTTGTGAAAACATCTCATTTCTTTTGAAAACATGCACACATATATTTTCATAGGGTAAGAAAGCCTACTTGAATGGTCTTGATTTGTGTTTGCCTCGTTCTCGCGATGCGGATCCGACCTCTCGTCGAAACCTTTAACATGAATCTCGAGTGAGATATATTGCTCAGGTATATCAATTAACTTCTATGTGCAAGGAACTACTATCCTTGGTTAGCTTGAGGGTTTAGTCTCGGTCTTTAAAGCTCGACTAGTACTCGAGTCTAGGAGTTGTATTTCTAGAGGCAGCGTATGAAGATTTCTATTTTAATCATTTCTGAAGGTTACATTCTAGTGAACCCATTATAAATCAATTATCTAATTTAATTGATATTCTATTTCTTTTGGGCTTGGTCTACATACATAGGTAAATTCCATCTAATGGAATTATTCGTAACCCGTCTACATAATTCATTTAATTTACGACATAGTTTGGTTTAGCCCATTCAATTAATTAAGCAGCAATTCTTTAAATCGACCAGTCCATCGTTTACTTAATTGGACTTGGCCCAATTTATTAAGTTTCTGGCCCAACAACTATTTAGTGGGTCTATACTTAACTATTTCTAAGTTTATACTTGGACAATTTAACCCACTTCTTTCCCTCGCTGTCTCTTTTCTCTCGCTGTCCTTCTCTTTCTTAAGCAGCGAGCTGCCCCGCTAAGTAAACGATCTGGTTGAGTGGCTCCATAACGATCTGCCCTCTCCAAAACGATCTGCTCTATCGCCAAGGCACAGCAGCGAGCTGCTCATCACTATCTCCTCTCCCTCTCGCTGCTCTCTTTCTTACTCTCTCTCTCGCTGCTCTCTTCTCCTTTGCGCACAGCTAGCTGCCTCCTCTCGGAGCAGCTAGCTGTCCTTCCCTTGCTGTCTATTTCTCCTTCACTCTTTCTCGCTCCCTGTCTCCCCCTTCTATCTGCCCTCTACCTCTCTGTTTTTCTCTCTCGCTCTCTCCACTCGCTGTCTCTCTACAGCGAGCTGTCGCTTTCTCTCGCTGCTCTCTCTTTCTCCCTCTCTCGCTGCTCGCTTCTTGTCCTTTTCGCGCACAGCTAGCTGCCTCCTCTCGGAGCAGCTAGCTGTCTTCCCCTTGCTTCTCCTCTGCTGTCTCTTTCTTACTCTCTTTCGTTGCCTTTCTTCTTCCTTCTCTCGCTGCTCTCTTTTCTTCTCACAGCTAGCTGCCCCCCTGCAGCTAGCTGTCCTTCCCTTGCCCCCTCGCTCTCTTTCTCCTCACAGCTAGCTGCCTCCTGCAGCTAGCTGTCTTTCCTTTGCTTCCCCCTCTCTCTCTTTCTCCTCACAGCTAGCTGCCTCCTGCAGCTAGCTGTCTTTCCTTTGCTCCCTCGCTCTTTCTGTTCTCACGGCCTGCCTCTCGCCTTCTGGTTTCACTATTTGTTTCGCCTTCTCTTTACCATCTGCTTCCTTTCCTTTCTCGTGGCAGCTAACTGCTTCTTCTTATTTTATTTGTTCATTTTCTATTTTACTTACTTAGAGAATATCTTAGGATTATAATAATTCCCTCCCTTCTCGAATTTTATGAGTTAATGGAGTCTTATTAATGGTCATGGTTTCAGATTGGTTTTGGTTGGTTCGAGGTCATCCAGTGTTGTTTATAACCTGTTCGGAGCTCGTCCGAACTGTTCTTAGATCCATTCATTAACATTCTGGGGTAATTTGAGGCTGTTCGGAGGAAATCCTTATTTCATATACTTCTTATTACTCTAATGTGTTAGGTGTAAATCTTATATTCTTCTTCTTTTATTATGCAGCTCATAGGTTAGGTTAGGTTGTTCATCCATATTCATCTGATTTCCTCCACATTATTTAAGCAATACATAGAAGCATGATTTCTTACGTTTAGAGCATGTCTCTCTAAGTTCAACTGTAGTTCCTACATTCATGGTCCAAGCTTCTACGTTTGAAATCAGTTCTTAAGTTCAAAGTTCAAGCTAGGTTCATTCTTAAGCTGTTTTGCACGTGTAATCCATTCCTAAATCTAGTCTTAAGAAGCATGAACATATAATGCTAGAGTTTCAAACTCTTACCTCAAGCTGTCTCTAACTTCTCTTCTGCGCTACACCACTGTTGTTACTGCACTCCTCCTGATTCTTTTCTTCGAGTTTTGATTTTGGCAGCGTTTCGGTGCAAATGATATTTGGGTGTGGGTTAAGCTAAAATTCCTCCCCTTTATATAGAAGCTTGAATTCCTAACTTCACTAATCCTATGCGTTTGCTTATTCTTTTGGGTTTGCAGGCATGGTGATTGGGGAGAAGCTGGAGCGTCACTGTGCAGCCTAGATTAGTAGGGGGTAGAGTGCTTGTTACACGCTAATGCCTTGCTAAATCTGATTATGGGGAATCTAACCGTTTGCACGCTTGCCTCCTTTCCTACACTACCGATCCATGCTGGCGTCTTACGTGTATCCATATAGATTATGTATATATATGTATATATATATGTTTCCCACCTTGGCTAGGCGCGGGTTCGAAACCCAGCAGCCTCATTTATATAGCATTCTTCCTTTATGTATATATATAGCTGCATATTACACTAGTTATACCCCTTAATTTAACAAATAAGTATTTCTACAATTCGTAATATTATACCATAGGTCTTGATGTAAAATGGTAACGAATAACGAATAGTGCGTATCGTAACGATGAAGGCTAATAATAGCAACTAACAACATATCTTAGGTTAAATAATATCGAAGTTCGCTATTCATCATCTATTTTTAAATACGTACTTGAAACCCTTGGTTTCGTAAAAAGACAATTTCGAGGACTTCACTACTTATGCTGGAATTCAAAATGCGGGGTATTACATCCTACCCCTCTTAACAAAAATTTCGTCCCGAAATTTGCTAATCTTAAGGATAGCTTTTTCTGAAAACTATTCCTTCCTTGGACCGTTTCTATTCCTTGTATTCTTTTATCACATTCATGCTTCGAAACGAATCCCGTTAAGTAGCTTTATCACACTTGTACTCCGGAACGTATCTTGTCGAGTAACTTAACATACTTGTACTCCGGAACGTATCCCGTCGAGCACATTATCGATGTACATTATATCATAACTTAGTGTATCTCTCTAACTGCGAGAAGATATTACTCTAATCGTTTCTCTATTTCTTTCCAGGACCTTGACTCAAAGTTCTGCGTCAATTGAAGGATGGCCGTTTCTTTGAGGTGGCGGCATAAGCGTACTTAGATAGCCATATACCGAATACGTCCTAGTTCCGAAGGTTTAAGAAATTTTATCATGATAACTTATCAATTATGTGGGTCCATCTTCTCTCATGATAACTTAAGCGAGGGTTGGACAAACTGTTTAGAGACAGACGTCAACCGATTAAATATTTAAAAGAAAGGAATGAACCCAACGGAATTTCAAAAATGCTGAGCTTTAGGGTCCGGAGACCAGAATGACAATACTGAGATCTTCTTGATCACATGGGGTGATCAGGCCCATCACAATCACTTCTCAGTCATAAAGATACCTAGGTTCAGGGATAATATTTTGATGGCTGTCTTGACTAGAACTCCTTGTAGAGTTTAGGAGGATCTCATATGATTTCTTAATTGCATTAAGATCATAGAGTTCAACTCAATGATATAATTGATTGCTGAAAGGAATTTAATGACTTGCATTTTTTTATGACAATACTCAGGAATTGAACTGAATTGAATAACTGATATTAGCTGAACAGAACATAACTGAGCTGAATCGAACTGAATTGAATGAACTGAATTGGATTGAACTGAATTGAATGAACTGAACTCACGCATCGTTCGGGTTATAACTTTATAAGAAATCTAGCGATAGCCGAATCGAATCTTCGTTGAAGTAGTCCTTCATTCTTTGACCATACCCTTTAGGCTCTCTTTGGATATTCTCCTTTTTCTGGTTCTTTTCGTTTCTTCTTTATTCAGATTGTTCTCATTCTCGATTTCGAGTAGCTTGTAAAAGTTCTTCTAAGTTCTCGTCTAAGTTCTCTTTTCTAAAGGTAACAAGTTCTCCTTGGATACGCAGTCCCATTCCTGCATATCCTCGGAGTCCTTGTAAAAGTTCTTCTAAGTTCTCTTTTCTAAAGGGAACATACATCTTAAAGCATTCTACGTTCATAGCTAAAAGCACTAACGTCATGACAATGTCTATGACTCATCTTTGAAGAATCTTTTTAAAGCAGAACTTCGAAAACAATCGTTCTTACTCCTTTCACTTAAAACTTTACTTCAAAATATCTTAAGAACTTCGCTTGCGAAGAATACATTCTTTTCTTTAGTACTTCGCTTTATCAAAGAAATACCTACATTTCTTTTTAAATCTCAAACGCAATTTGAAAAGAAATACATTCTTTTCCTCTTTA
>JAPKLX010001928.1:0-16610 GCA_026898415.1 Leonotis leonurus
CCCCCCCCATACACCAAACCTTGCTCTTTCGGGACCAACAGTTGAGATTTCATGTTATGAATTATCTATTTAAATTGAAGTACCTTTCAGTTCTACCGATGTTCCATCAACCCCTTTTCTATCCCCGCTTCTTAAATCCCTCCTTTAGTCACGTTTTCCCCGACTTCGCTATCCTTAGCGAAGGGCGGTCGTGACATGAAGTGAGGTGCATGTATAATTAATCGTGTCACATCCACAAAACTCCACCCACTATGAACCTATGCAAAACTTTTACAACCATTCATTTTAATCCCACTGACATCAACCCCATATTGTCATCCCTCATCCTTTGATATAAGCCCATTCCATTTTCCATTTGTGAGTATCCTGCAAAAAGGAAGAAATACAAAGAGGGGAAAGAAATAGTAAAGAAATACAACAAATCCAAGTAGCGTAGCATTCTTTTATTTCCCTACCTTCGTTCAAGCATCAAGTAAGCTATACATTGTCTAACATGTCAACAAGTCAAAGCTATACATCAACGACCATCTGGGTTGCTGCAACCATTACCAATTCTGAAATGAAAATGGGAACATGTCAACATGGACTTTGTGGTAAGTTTTCCAAAATCAACAAAAGGGAACACTGCTATTTGGGTAGTTGTCGATCGTTTAACTAAGTCAGCACATTTCTTGCCAATTAGAATGACTTTTGATCTAGATAAACTAGCCAAGATTTATGTCAAGGAGATTGTACGTCTTCATGGCGTACCTGTGTCAATCACATCGGATCGAGACACGAGGTTTACATCTAAATTCAGGAAAAGTTTACAAGAGGCCATGGTAACAAGGTTGAATTTTAGTACTGCATTTCACCCACAAACTGATGGACAGTCGGAACGAACTATACATATATTAAAAGATATGCAGCGAGCAGTCGTGGCAGACAAAGGTGACAGCTGGGAAGAAATTCTTCCTTTGATCGAGTTTGCTTATAACAATAGTTATCAGGCAACCATAGGAATGGTACCTTACGAGGCTCTCTATGGGAGGAAATGTCGATCGCCACTTTACTGGGATGAAGTGGGCGAGAGACAATTGTTGGGACCCTAAATGGTACAACAAACAGTTGAGATAATTGCCCAAATCCGACAAAGAATCAAAGAAGCTCAGGATAGGCAAAAGTCCTATTCGGATAAGCGCCGAATAGATTTACAGTTTATCGTCGAGGATCGGGTATTCCTAAAAGTTTCACCTCCAATGTATATAGGATCTTTTGAAATTCTAGAAAGGATAGACCCTGTTGCCTATAAGTTGTCATTGCCACCAAGTATTGGAGATGTTCATAACGTCTTCCATGTTTCCTAACTTCCAAAGTACGTCTTCGATCTGAAGCATGTCATAACATATGATCAGGTAGTCCTTTCTAAGGACTTAACTTATTAGGAAAAGCCAATATCGATATTGGATAGGAAGGTCAAAGTATTAAGGAATAAAAAAATTCCTCTTGTAAAAGTTCTATGGAACCATCATGGGCAAGATGAGGCTACATGGGAAATGGAGGATAAATTCAGGAGTCAGTATCCTGATTTATTTTCTCAGGCAGATTGAAATTTCGATGACGAAATTTTTCTAAGGGGAGAGGGATGTAATATCCCGCTAATTTCTAATATACTTTTAAGTGTTCTAACTATTAATGGACCTAGGTATGATGAAATAAGAATTTTAGGAAAAACCTATACCCTGTTAGAACCTACCATGTTAATTTGGCAGACCGGCAAAGCTTTTTAGAAGGTTTATTTAAAAAAATGAGTTTTTCAAAATAAAAATGTTGGCACTGAGTTTGCCCAAAAAAGAGTTCATATGTAGTCGCTACGTATTTTTAAAGTTAAGGTATTTCATTCGAAAAACGAGCTTTTTCATGCACGATTGAATGTATAGTAATATTATAGTCATTGTGTAGAGTTTTTAAAATGAAAAATATTGACGTTAATTTTGCTCGAAAATGAGATCGTATGTAGAAGTTACGAATTTTCGAGTTTTAAGCAGTTAATAATAATATAATATTATTATATTAATATAATATAAAAAAAATGAAAAAAAGAAATTTCCTTCTATAAATAGTAGGGGAGGATTCAGCCAAACTTACTCCCCACACCATTTTGGGAAACAGTAGCTCCCCCCACCCCCCACATCTTTTTCCTTCTTTCTTTTCTTCTCTTCGTCGTCCATTGACGAGCGCCGAAGCTCCATCGCCGAGCTTCCGAGGTCGAGTCGAGTCAAAGAGGTACGCCGAGGCAAGGCAATGGAAGCTCGGAAACTCAACGAAGGTGGCTCAACCGCCGTTGGGTGACCGTAGCAAACTCGCCGTCGTCGTAATTTTATCATAATTTCACCTCTTGTTTTCTTCTTCGTTTCACGTCTTTTTTTGAAACGGTTTTCTCTAATGCATAGCTCTTATTAGATAGAACTCGAGTACCGAAGGAAGTTCGGAACGATGATGACCGGAAGTGGCCCGAAGGGATCACGACCGACCACCACCGCCACCAATGTCGGGGTCACCGATGGAGTCCGAAAGCTCCAATTCGGTAGTCGTCCGTTCTTCAGAAGGCTAGGGTCCCTTAAGGTTTTGTGTTCACAGCCATGCATTCTACATATCGGCATGATCATAATGTGTTTTTGTCTACGTAAAAGTTTTACATGCATTATATATATATATATAAATATATATATAATACTATTTTTATATTTTTCTAAAGGAAATTTATCAACCGGTTATCCTTTTATGGTGCATATAAAGAAAAAAATATAGGATTTTTCAAAAGAAACTGGTGTCATGACTCCATATCCCTGAAGGACGGTTCCATGGAGTGCGACTTGGTGGTGAATTAAAGAAACGATTAAGAAGGATGAATTCACAAACAACAATGGAATAAGAAATACAATCGATTACAATAGTCCAGAAATAACTACGAATAAGAGTCAATAGCCTAAAGACTCACATAGAACATCATACTGATAGAAGTTCTCGAAGGTTCAAAGTACGGAATACAGAATTCAAGTACCGAAATACGTCAGAAAGGTTCTAGAATTAAAATCCAGACCATTTGGGGAAAACGATAAAAGTTTGCAGCGGAATAAGAAATGTCATTAATACACATATGAAGATATGTATTAACCCCTTACTACTAACAAAAGCAACGTCAACTCAGCACTTCAACCATCACCCTTGCTCAACCTGCAAGTGTTTGGAAATACAAGCAGGGCTGAGTACTTGATGTACTCTGTAGGTTATGCCGAAAATAAACAGTTATTGATTATGCATCATCACTGTATAACACAAGTATCTTGAGATAACCTGCGAATACAAAATATTCATTTGATTTTAACCCAAAAGTTGGAGTGATCACTATCTTTTCCATGTGTCTCATCCATATCTGTAACCGATGCTATGAGCAATGTTTCCACTCCCCAGACATAAACAATAGCAATAACGCTGGTGAGCAATGTTACCGCTTCCCCAGACGTTAATATTGGGTTCCACCGGATCGGTCAATATTGACACGCAGTCCTATATGGACCGGTCCGTAATGACTCACGATCTCACTCCCCATGTGTACACTAACCTTGGCCAACACATGACTCAAGATCCGATCGTTATTCATAAGTTGACCAGTTCACAAACATGGCTCAACACAGATAGGAATCAACATAAAACACAAAGAATTTTATGCATGTCAATCATTTCAAATTTTATTTGAACATGCTTTAGTACAACAAAAGTATAGGTTGTATATTAAACCCAACTGAGATACCAGTATTAGCTGACAAGTCTGGTTCTCCTTCTCGTTCCTTAGCTGTCACCCCCTCGATGGACCTTCAGGTAACGAGTTACATTTGGAATCATTGAGTACTTAGAATATCTCTATTGACTCGAGACATAATGATTTTATAGGTTTAAGGGTTTCATATCCGTTCTACTAAATCACAACGAATCTTTAAGGTTTTCTCCGAAAACCTTAGTTTCGTTCAAATGAAATAAACGTTTACTAATTCGATAAATAATTAATTGCTTGCTTGCAATTAATATGATTGAAACAATTAAATCCGACATAAGAATCAGAAATTTTAGATAGGTTCGCGTAAGGTTCATGTCTCGATTTGAATTAATTTAGATTCGCTAAATTAATTAAGTAATATAATTATTTATTAATAAATTAATTATAATTAATTAATAATAAATAAGACTTGATATAAATCAAATAATAATTAATCCCAATAATTATTATTAATAAAGATTTCACATTTAATAATTAATCACTCTTAATTAATTATAAATCTTAATTATTAATCATCAATATTTATAATTTAATAAAATAATTAATATTCTATTAATTATCAATTAATCAAGTTTAATAATTTAATTAATCCAATTAATTAAATTAATCAAAGTCCAAATTTAATTAGGCCCAAAGGTATAATTATTCAATAATAATAGTCCATTAGTATTAATTAGACTATGTCCAACTAATTAATGTAATGGGGCTTGACCCATATATTAAATTAATCATGGGCTAACATTGTGATAGAAAAACAAATATATAAAGCCCAGAAAAATAATTGTTTAGCCCCAACTAGTTTTAGAAGCCCAAAATTAGTCTTGTTACTTCTAAATTTTCATTTTAATTAAAAGCCCAAACCATTAAAAACCCTCCTCTTTCCTAGACATTACGAAAGTGGTCTTTTCCCCACTTAAATTTCATTTAATTTTTTTAATAAACAAACTTAATTACTTATATAATTAAACTAATCCCCCTCCCACCCCTAGTTCACGTACAAACACAGTATCCTCTCCCCCAAAATTCTTCTTCTCGCAGACACAAACCCACACTCAGGCGCACACATTCCTTTGTTCGGTTGTCGGCTTCCCCATCTCCAGAAAAATCGTCACCGCCATGGTGGCTCCCCTCACATCTTCCTCTCCATCTTTTATTCCATCTCTTCCCATCTTTTTGACTCCTCGCCCAAAACGAAGAGCCCGAATCTATCTCCCTTTTTCTCAGTTTTAATTGTCCGGTGAAAAATATCAAGCTCCGGCCAATTATTGGTGGGATTTAACTCTATTGTTTCCGAATCGAATAAAGGTAAAGGCTTTAGGGAAAGAATCCCCAAATTTTGAGCCCTCTTCTCCTGCGTGCTCCGGAAAGTTCACAGTGCTCCCGACTTCGCTCGACATTGCATTCTCACGGCCTCGCCGTCGTCTTCAGCTGTCGGCCGACCACCTGCAGTAGCCACCTCCACCTTGGGCAGCCACTGTGGTGTTGTCGTGGTCCTCGTTCGCATCCCTGTTGCCTCGGACAGGAACAAGTATTCTTCTTTTCTTTTTTTTTTTTTTTTTGGTGTAGATAATTTATGAAGTATTTGTTAAGTACTTAGTTGTGAAGATTCAATATTTGTTTGAATTTTTAGATTTCAGCGGAATTGTCACCTACACTATATTATATGTTGTTCTAAATGTGAAGTAGCATCCTAGATTCTAAGTTATGAAATCCTTCATGAATATGTAGTACTAAGATATTAAAAGAAGGCATGCTAGGTTCTGAACCAAAACTTAAAGCAATTTAACTGTAATGGCCGTGAAATTTTCTACTAAATTTTATGTGTATCAGAATTTTGCTCGAGAAAATTTCGTAATAAAATACTCGAGATCGCGATTAGTTAATCGATATTGATAATTTTCATATGATTATTTTTATTTGTACAAGCTAGTACTAGATATGTGTTTTATAACATAGTAGTTATACAAGTACTAAGTATATATAGATATAGCTTAGTAGATGTTGTTTAATGCTATAACATTATTATTAGTATATTTTTTTTATTGTAATGAAGCAATTAAGATATTAGAATTTTGTTAACCCTTATATTACAAATTATCTTAATTCTTAATTGGAATGGAGTACACTAGGTGTGTACATATAGATTGTGTTAAGAAACTTTGTTTTATGGAGTAGGAAAAACCGTCACATATATATATGTATGTATACTTTACAATGAGCACAAGAAGTATGATTAAGTAAGAGAAAGAATAGTACACTATATATAAATATATATATATATATATTTGCATATCTTATGTTACAACCGAGAGAAGGGAAGAAGAAAGAATGCTGCAAATAACTATGTACCTAGATGTACACTTGGACAAGAATCCCATACAAATCCTACTCTTAACTATTAGATCTTTCCCCTGTACAAATCTTCTTTGCATTAAGTACAACTTGAGAGTTGTAGACCAAACTGAAGGAAGATAGGAAGAGGAAGTGGCTGCAGAAGTAGCAGTGTCGTTCTTCACCATGCTGTCCTGCACCTGCACTACAAATGAAGGAAACACATACATTGAATGCTGCCCCAAAGTCAAGGGGGGGGGGGGGGGGGGGGGCAGAGTATTATTTTATTTTGTAACAAATAAAAAAGAACTAAAGTGTCTAGGTGAGACTGCAATAGAAACCGAAGCTTGCAAACCATCCAATACACTCTTTTATAACCTCCCTCACTACTCACTTCTTCTATCATTCTATACACACACGAAGAAGTATTCAAACCCCTCAAGAGAAAGACCTCTTTCACCACCACTCCAGAATTTGAAGCAGCAAGGTAACATGGTTTTTTTTCAGATTAGTGTTAAGTTCTCAGCTGAAGCTTTTCACTAATGTCCTTAGAACACAGTTCACTCATTCCCTAAAGCTTCTACAGAACAATTTATCCACACCTGAGAAGTCACTCAAGTTCTTCCCCTTTCAAACTTTCAGAAGTATTAAGGTAACTACCTACCCCAAAATATTCAGTGGTGTTCTTTTTAGTACTTAGCACAGAGTTTCAAACATTGTTAAGCATGCAGAACTCAGAATTTTAACTATGTTTTAGAACTTAGAATCTAGACATACTGACTTCAGAAAATAACATAGTTGTATTTGTGTGTAAGTGTACATGGTTAATACTTTAGTTTATTCTTTAACATTAGTTTAAGAATTTCTGTTTCCTTATCTTTAATATTTGGCTACTGAAATCACCCAGAGAAAGAAAAGAAGTAAATATGAAGTTTGTATCAGTTAGGTTCAGACCTTTACTTGTGCATAAATCCTGTTTTAAAACTGAAACTTAATTGTATATCATATCTTCAACCCCAGAACAAACTCAAAACACTCTTATCTCCAGAACCTAACTACTACTCTTTAACCCCAAATCAAAGAATCCAACTCAGAAGATATAATAATGTCAGAAATCAAGAGTAAAGAGAACTACCTCACACTGCAACAAAATCCCAGAATCCTCTTCCACGAACCAACCCAAATTTCAGACCAGCAACCAAAGTATTGTGTCCTCAGTCAAAACAAGAATAAAACCAGTCAGTAAGCGATTATAAATTTATAAATCAGAGCCTTGAAATCTTAAATAGACCTGGTAAAATAAGAACAGAAATTAAAGGATTATCTAGAAAAGAAGAAGCCAAGGTTTACAGTAAAGAAACAGTTCCAACGAGCTCTGTACCGACTAATTCTAGCTACAAATCGAGGGATGAAAGCAGAGGGCAAGAAATTAAAAAGCTTCGGAACAAATTCAGAGGAAAAGCCTGACTAAACATGCAGACTCTAGAACTGAACACATAGCCTTTTTCTGATACAATAAATAAATTCTAATCTTAGAACTGGACTGTTAGTTATATAAAAATTTCCTCCAGAACATACTCGATATACTTATACCTCCCAAAATGAGAAATCCAACCCAAAAGCTATAAAAATCTTAGAAATTAAATCAGAGACTACCTCACGTAGCTACAAACCTCCAGAACCCTTCCAACGAACGATTTAGAACAAGAACAACGACCAACATTTCCCTCAGCCAGAATAAGAAAAACAAATCAAAGGTCAGTACTCGGTAAAAGCTCTAAACGGATAAAATTTCTGAAACCCCTAACTAAACTGAAGCTAATTCCATTTCACAATTCGAAAACAGAAATACAAAATTTGAGGAATTATAAAAGCAAATCAAATCAAAAGAGAAAAGAAACTAAAAATCTGGAAAGGGGGAAATCTGAAATTTTCTTCAAAATCTGGAAAATGTATCCAACTTTAAAACTCATCCTAATCAAAGAAGCAATAAGAACTTACGGAGGAATTTAGTCATGAATTATGAAGGTAAAGACTTGACCTCAGAAGAAATTACTATTGTCCCCAATCCAAGAACTGTCGGGAAGGAGAAATCGAATGTTGAAAAAGAGAATAAGAGGGTTACCGTGAAGGCGCCGCAGAGAGAAGTAGGGAGGAGTCGAGAGAAGTCAAGAACAGACAAGGAGAAGTTGGGGAGAGCGAGAGAAGGAGGAAGAAAGCAGATGGGTGTCATCTGTTGGGAAGAAAGCAGAACGTGTAAGGGTGATATGGTTAGGGTTAGAGAAAGATTTGACTAATGGGCTGGGGAGAGGGAGATAGGAATTAATCGGTTGGGCCGAGAAGTAAATAGAATGGATGGGCCAACAATACAATTATCATTGGGCTGAATTTGTTAATGGGTTAGGCTAGTAAATAAATGTAGTCTGGGCCCAGTTTTAAAAATAGAAATCGGACAGAAAATTTAATGAACGGGCTGGGCCCCGGATTAAAAATCTAATCAGGCTGTAAAACACAATTTGACGAACCTAATATTTTCGTTTCACACATGGGCCTCGATAACTAAATTAGAACAATTAAGAAATTACTTGAAATATTTAAATCTTAGAAATTAGAGATAAATTAGTTGGGTTAGTTTATCAATCATATCAAACCCAAATAATTTAATAAAACCCAGCTAAATAAGAAATGAGAATTTAACCGAATACCGATAGATTTATAATTAAATTACCTTGATTTATTACAGTACCTTAAATAGATGGAATGACCTACAAAACATTATAGAGAAATTTGAAAAAAATGATTATTGAAACTCTTCAATAATGAGTTGCTTTAACTATTAGAAACTCAATTCTAGATTGAGAAATAATTAGAATAAATTTATGAAATATAGTATAGTATTTCATTTTGATTAGATAAGGCAAATAGAATATTATTTCATACTTAGATGAAATAAATCATATACTCATGATGAGTATTTTTCCTCTTAATTACGATTAAGGTTCGGCGAAGGAGAAATTCAATCAACCTATGCTAGGTCATCGTTAGACGAAGAAGCACATCAGGTAGGCTTTCTTTTACAAATCAAAATCGTATGCGTTGTACCAAAGTATGATTTTCGTTTAGAATGCTCTAGATTTTAAAATGTTATGAAATATTGCATTGTCGAAAATGTTTGTATTTTGGTATGATGCGTATCTGTTGAACAATTAATCGATTTCGGACCTTTAAAGATTTATATCTTTTAAGGTTAGTGTACACCAGAACCGTGAGTCATCTTAGCGGGTTGGCCGGTTCAGTGTTTGCGGAAAGTGGCCACTTTCCCGACACACAGAATTACGGATATGTATGATTACTCCAGAACTTAGACTGATCAGTCGAACTTTTAAGATCACAAGAATTTTAGTGAACATAGGTTCTTTAGTGAAAAAATCCCTATGTTGCACTGTATTACGGCAATTGCAAATATATCAGTACGAATGTGATTTCAGCCTGTGTTTACTGAGTACTTTCGTACTCAGCCCTGCATATATTTATAAATGTGCAGGTTAAGTCGTGATGACGAAGTAGAAGGCTCGGCAGTGGTTTTTGTCAAACTCTTGTTATTTTACTCTCGGTGATTTATGTGTCGTCATACATGTAAATCCAGATATTGATCCAGTTTCCGCTGCCAGACTTTGTTTTAGATCCAAGAACTTTTTAGCTATCTATCTTGTTTTCGAACTATGTAGTTCAGACTTGTACTTGTTCTCCGTATTTTCTTGAAGTTGTTTTAAATCCCTGATGACTTCGAACGTTAAGTTTTTATTGATGTATTGGACTTTGGTCACACAACTCTATCGAAGTCTTTCCCTTTTGTTGTACGTTTCACGTTTTATCCATTTATCAACGCTTTCGTTGTGTTTCATTATCCGTATTTTCCCTGTTAGTCACGTTTTCCTCGATTTTACTTAGAGAAGTGAAATGGGGACTTGACATTAACTAAACTCTGTGAAGCAATTGAAAATAAGAAGCTTCAGAATATGCTAAAAGTTATGTAATATGAATATAAAACCTACTTGAAGTTGAAGGTGGAAGGTGGAAGAAGATGGGTTAGGAATGTGTTGTTGCTACTGCCTCTCTTCCTCTCCTATGTGTTCTTCACTTGCAGGGACTAGACAACCAGAAGGAGAAGGGAAAAATCTATAAAGTTATGATGTCGATGGAAGAAGTGTTTGTATGGTGGATAAAAGTTGAAGTTGGTAGAAGGGTGAAAGATATGTGTGGTAGGGTGGAAAGCAACGTGGAGGAGCATGACTCCTCTTGATTTAAATTTTATTTATTTATTTTTATTTTGTAATCATAGAATGTTGTTGTGTATAAATGTAGTAATGTAATTCTAGAATGTAATTGTGTATTATTGTAGGAATGTATTATAATTGTATTTGGGCTATTTTTGCACACTTGCACTCTTAATAGCATGTTTATATTTCATTGGGCTTTCTATTTTATCCACTTGAATTTTATTAAACTAATTGAGCCCTTAATAAATAATTATGAGATATTTCATATTAATTCTAATAGCATGTAATAATAATAATAATACTCAATTTGTTATTTGAATATTTCAACATTCAAAAAATAATAATTCAATTAGGGATTTATCGAAAGTTGAATAGAAATTCGAGCACGTCACAATAAACGTTAAATTCGTTGGATAATTAACGTATTCAAAACTCAACAACGAAATTTTAAATTTCCTACGGATATGATACCCTATTTAATATTAAACTCGATAATTCTTTCGAATTAAAAGACGGGGTATTACATACTACCCTCCTTAAAATAAATTTCGTCCCGAAATTTCATACCTTCTGAAAATAGTTCAGGATATTTTTCTTTCATCTTTTCTTTTAGTTCCCACGTAGCGTCTTCATAACCGTGGTGTCTCCACAAAACTTTTACTAGTGCTATAGATTTATTTTTCAATTCTTGGACTTTCGAGTCTAGAATAACTTCGGGTTTCTCCTCATAACTCATATCTTCACTTAGCACTATGTCGTTTTGAAGAATTACGTGTTTAGGATCAAACACGTACTTTTAAGTTGTGATACGTGGAAAACATTGTGGACATTTCCAAAGCTTGGTGGAAAAGCTAACTTATAAGCAACATGACCTATCCTCTATAGAATTTCATAGGGTCCAATAAAATGAGGTCTAAGTTTACCCTTTACACCGAATCTTACGATTCCTTTTGACAGGAAAACTTTATCTCCTTCTGAAAAATGCAGTTCTGTCCGCCGTGTATCAGCGTATGATTTTTGTCGGCTTTGAACTTCTTGAATCCTCTTTCTGATTTTTCCTCACAATTTCAATCATCTCACCGACTGTATCTGGCCCTAACATTTTTCTCTCACCCACTTCATCCCAATAAAGTGGTGATCTACATTTCTTACCATACAATGCTTCATATGGTGCCATATCTATGGTAGCCTGATAACTATTATTATAAGCAAATTCTATCAATGGCAAGATAGGTTCCCAACTTCCACCCTGATCCAACACCACCGTTCTGAGCATGTACTCTAAAGTTTGAATGTTCTCTCCGATTGTCCGTTAGTTTGAGGATGAAAAGTTGTGCTAAAATTCAATCTCGTTTCTAACTCTTTCTGCAAACTCATCCAGAATCTCGAAGTAAATTTCGCATCCCTATCTGATGTAATTGACATTGGTACTCCGTGCAGACGTACTATCTCACGAACGTACAATTGTGCCAACTTTTCTGACCCATATGTGATCATGATTGGCAAGAAATGTGCAGATTTTGTGAGGCGGTCTACTATAACCCAGATAGCAGTGTTCCCTCTTCTCGATTTTGGTAAAGCTGTCACAAAATCCATTGCTATGTGTTCCCATTTCCATTCTGGAATTTCTAATGGTTGTAACTTTCCGTACGGTCTTTGGTGTAAAGCTTTTACTTGTTGGCATGACAGACATCGCTCAACAAATGAAGCTACATCTCTTTTCAATCCGTCCCACCAAAATTTTCGTTTCAAATCCTGGTACATCTTTGTGCTCCCTGGATGGGCGGTATAGGGAGTATCATGAGCTTCACTCAAGATTTCATTCCTCAATTTTTCATCATTAGGAACACACAATCTTCCTTCAAACAATACAGCGTTGTTTGAAGCTTCGTGATAACCCCTTGGATTATCTGATCTAATCTTGAGACGAAGTTTCTCCAAGGTCTCGTCTCCTTTTTGAGAATTCACTATCCTCTCTCTTAGATCTGATACTGCCACAAGCGTAGCAACACAACCTATAATTGTCTGGGGTGGATGAATTATCTCTAGATTCATCCTACCAAACTCTTGAATGAGTTTCTCCTCTTGAGTGAGAAGATAACCTAAACTCGGTTAATTCTTATGACTAAGGGCATCAGCTACTACATTAGCCTTTCCCGGATTGTAATTTATACCACAGTCGTAATCCTTTACTAATTCAAGCCACCTTCTTTGTCTCATATTGAGATCTTTTTGCTCGAAAAAGTATTTCAAACTTTTGTGATCTGTGAAGATCTCACACCTAACTCCATAAAGGTGATGTCTCCAAATCTTCAATGCATGCACAACTGCTGCTAATTCCAAGTCGTGCGTGGGGTAATTGAGTTCGTGGGGTCTAAGTTGACGAGATGCATAGGCTATAACTTTTCCTTCTTGCATCAGTACACAACCTATAGTCCAATCTTTGAAGCATCAGTGTACACTACGTACCCCTTGTTTGGTTCCGGTACTGCTAAGACTGGTTCCGTGGTAAGCTTCTGCTTAAGTTCCTGAAAACTCGTTTCACACTCCTCAGTCCATATATATTTGATTCCCTTTCTAAGAAATTGCGTCATAGGTCTAGCAATCTTGGAAAATCCTTCAATGAACCTTCTGTAATAACCGGCCAATCCTAAGAAACTCCTTATTTCATTAGGATTTCGTGGTGACTTCCAATCGTGCACTGCTTCCACTTTTGCTGGATCCACCTTGATTCCTTCTGCCGACACAATGTGTCCTAGGAACATTACTTCCTTGAGCCAAAATTCACACTTACTAAATTTAGCAAACAATTTCTCTGCACGTAAAGTCTCCAAAACAACACGCAGGTGTTCTTCATGCTCTTGTTCATTCTTCGAATAGATGAGAATATCATCTATGAATACTAGAACAAATTTGTCTAAGTATGGATGAAACACTCGATTCATGAGATCCATGAATACTGCTGGAGCATTTGTTAATCCGAATGGCATTACTATGAATTCATAATGACCATATCTGGTTCGGAATGCTGTCTTAGGTATATCTTCTTGTCTGATTTTAAGTTGATGATACCCAGACCTCAAATCAATCTTTGAGAAAACTTTTGCTCCATTGAGTTGATCAAACAAGTCATCTATCCTAGGAAGAGGATATCTATTTTTCAAAGTAAGTTTGTTCAACTCCCGATAATCAATACACATTCGCAATGTGCCTTCCTTCTTCTTCACAAAGAGGACTGGTGCTCCCCAAGGTGACACGCTAGGTCTAACAAAACCTATGTCTAACAACTCTTGTAGTTGAATCTTCAGTTCTTGTAATTCCTTGGGTGCCATCCTGTATGGTGCTTTCGACACTGGTGCTGATCCCGGTTCCAAGTCAATGGTAAACTCCACATGTCTATCTGGCGGTAGTCCTGGTAGTTCCTCCGAAAATACATCTTGAAAATCTCGTACAATCGACACGTCCCAGATCTTTCTTTCGATTCCAGGTTCGCCATTTAGATAAACGAGAAAAGCCTGGTTATTCTCCATCTTCATCAACTTTTTAGCTTCTAAGGCAGAGATGACGGGAGTCAATCTCCCCATTTTAATTCCGTGAAAACACGTTGGTTCCTTTCCAGGAGGTTGGAAAGAAATTTTTCTCTCGTTACAGAGAATTGTGACATAGTTTTCGGCTAGCCAATCCATTTCTAGAATTATGTCTGTATCCCACATTGGCATAAGATTCAGGTTGCTCGCTGTGATCTTAAAAGTCCCTAAATCTATTTCTATGTTAGAGCAAGCATGGGTTGTAGTCATAAATCCTCCAGTGGGTGTTCCTACTTTCATTTCATGCCTAGTTCGTTCAGGTATTAATCCTATCGTCTCCGAACATGCATTAGAAATAAAAGAGTGGGATGCTCCCGTATCAAAAAGAATAATAACAGGTATGTCAAGTAATTTGCCCATACCTGCCAAATTCCCTTTGTTCTTTTCTTACGGTTTGGGGTTTAGTGCAAATGCTCGAGCATTCTGATTCTGTCTAGGTGGGGGTTGTTGTTGAGGTCGTCCTTGTAATGCCCTCAAAGGTTAAGGGTTCTGTTTGAATTGACCCTGGGACTGATTTGGCCTTGTCTGTAGGCCTTGTGGCTTTCCCGTGCAGTTGTTAGCATAATGGCCCTTCTGGCCACAGTTATAGCAAGTTACGTTGGGGAAGTATGTACCCACGTGGTTTCGATTACACTTTTGGCATAAGGGAGAGCTTGACTTTTTTAACACCCGAGTATTTTATACCGGGCTTATAAGTGTTTAAAAATCCCAAGAATAAAATTTTGCATTAGAAACTTTATTTTGAAGCTTGCTGCCAAGTTTCAGCGAAAACGGAGACCAAATCTCCGCTCTTTCGAGAACCGGCTTATACTTCTATAACGGGTAACAAGAGCAAATAGGGGATTCATTCGAAATTAGATATTTTGAAATTTAGATATTTTGAAATTAGATATTTTGAAATTAGATATTTTGAAATTTAGATATTTTGAAATTTAGATATTTAGATATATCTAAGAGGCGAAATACGGGATTCATTCGAATGCCCGGATTTGAAGTCCGAGCCGAGATATGGACAAAGCGCGATAATTTACATATACTTTTATCACGATACGGACCATTCGCGGAAATTTTATTTTCGCCGTCAATGAATTGTAAAACCGAGAACTCGAGAAATCGAGAAAACTCCTATTTTTTGATTTTATCGCACGAGTAATGAGGAAATTCTCGAGAAGTTTAATAAAATTTATTTCAGAAGAAACGGAGTTTTAAATTGATATTTATCAAGAAATCGAGAAACAAGCATTTCCTCGATTTACGTGCAATTCGATCGGGCCAAACCCCGACTTTAGTTCACAAGAGACGAAGATATTTTTAATGAGTAAGAAAGTCGAGTGTGTTGACTCTCGTTTCAACGGAGATAGATAAATAACAAAGAATCGGATCGAAAAGATCTAAGAGGCAAAAAGACGGTTTGGACCCCGATATTTAGATATTTTGAGGGGCAACTTGTGGCCTATAAAAAGACCACAAAGTCACCCCAATTCATCATTTACGTGAGTTCTGGCGTGAGAGAAAGAAGGAGGAAAAGGAGGAGGAGTTTTGCTCCGATTCTCGTCCCGTTCGTCTCGTTTTTCAGATTTCTTTGAAATCTAATCCGATAGAAAGGTAGCCCTCGATCTTACCTATGTTTCTACGGTTTTATTTTCATATTTTGAACTTGATGAAAAAGTGAAATAGGGGCTGTCCTTTTCAATTTTTATCAAGCCGAGCTCGAATTGAAAAATATCGAGAATTAATATTGCTCGTATGAGTTAGATAAACATGTGTTTTAAGTTTCAATAAAATCTAAGCATGTTAGGTTTTGAGAAGTTAACTTGAGCTCGTCGTTTTATATATTTTCGATTTTTCTCGGATGAATCAAATAGACGAGCATGTATGTAGGTTAAATACGAGTATTATGTGAATTTACGGAAATAAATCGAGCATGTTTAAAAAAAAAAGAGAAAGGGGCGACAGTTCTGCCCGAGTTTTGTTTAGTTGTTTTAATTACAGAATGAGTAGAATTTTTAACATAATAAAATACTCACTACTACAAAAATCATCATACACTATGGTTTTAAACCGTAGTATATGACATCTAAAAACCGTAGTCTAAAATACCGTAGTGTATACCAACGAGTATAGACTACGGTTTTAAACCGTAGTCTATTCCAACAATAGACTACGGTTTAAAACTATAGTCTATGTTGAGAAAAGCGTAGTTAATACTTTTTGTACACTACAGTTTTAACATGAAAGCGTAGTGTATTAATATTATAGACTACGATTTTTTGTGAAACCGTAGTATATGTCACATTATAGACTACAGTTTTATCCAATAACCATAGTCTATAATACAATATAGACTACAGTTTTATTAATAACCGTAGTATATGATAAATTATATACTACGGTTTTGTGAGAAAACCGTAGTGTATAATTACATATAGACTACAGTTTATAAGAAAACCGTAGTGTTTGAACTAATATAGACTACGTGTTGGTCCCGAAAGAGCAAGGTTTGGTGTATGGGGGGGGGGGGGGAATACACCAAACACTAACTTTTCAGTTTACTTGACAATTTATATGAGAGCTCAAGCTATTCTGTATAAGAAG
>JAPKLX010003998.1:0-10426 GCA_026898415.1 Leonotis leonurus
CCCCCCCCATACACCAAACCTTGCTCTTTCGGGACCAACAAGTGGTATCAGAGCAGTGGTTCAAACTGACCATTGTTTTGTTTCACAAGGTTAAAACCTGCGTGGTCTACTTGAATAGATCTAGGAAAACCTTTTTCATTCACGTGCATACCATCTGTTATGGAATCTTCTGTTATCAGGGCTTGCGAAGAATTCTCTATCCAAGGATATAGAGAATGGAGTTTCAGAATCAAAATGTGTCTCAAAGCCCATCACTGCCTGATGTGGAAAGTAATCGAAGAAGGGCCTTTGGCAATCACAGAAGAGACCACTCGTATCACAGAAACAGGAGCAGTCAAAGAAACTGTCCTAAAGGATCCCAGAAAATATACCTCCGAAGAAAGGAGAGAGGCAAATCTCGATGATTTTGCCAAAGGGATCATTTCCAGCACGGTCAAAGGCGTACATCTGGCCAAGATCCAAGATCTTGATACAGCCAAAGAGATGTGGGAAGCCTTGAGAGACCTGGCGCTTGGATCTGAAGTGATGATCGAGAACAAACTGTCTCTAGCCTGCAACAAATATGATGAATTCAAAATGAAACCAGGCGAGACAATAGAACAGATGAAGATGAGATTCACTGGAATTCTCTTAGAGATATCTGCGTTCAAAAAGAACAAGTATACTCAAAGGGAGAAAAACATGAAAGTTCTTAGAGCTCTTCCACCAAGTTGGGAGATCTATGCAGCAATGCAACCTCTAAGAGCTGATTTCAACGATCTGTCCACTGAAGCCTTATTTGATCATCTCGAAGGTCATGAATGTGACATTCAAAGAATTCGAGGACCAGATCATCTGTCCAAAAAGGCAGATAACAGTTCAAAGAAGGACAAAGAGGTAGCCTTCAAAGCGAAGAGCAAACCAGATGATCCTTCTGAGTCTGCTACTCTAGACGAAGAGAAAGGCTATGACAAACTCTTAAAAGAATTTGCTATGATAGCTAAACGCATGGACAAGATGGAAACCAGATCAAAGAAATTCAGACGCTTCTACAAAGATAACAAGAGGAACTTCAACAGGAATTATAACAATGATCGATCAGATGACAAGAATGAATCTAAACAGCAGACTACTAAAACAACAAAGACCTCTAACTCTGCAGATTACACTTGTTTTGAATGTGGCAGATCAGGTCACTTCAAAACAGATTGTCCTAATCTGTCCAGAAGCCAAAGAGAGGAATTAAGAGCTAAAAGAGATCGAAAGCTCAAAAATGAGCGAAAAGCCATGATAGCTGAACAAAACTCAAGCAGCTCAAGTCATTTCTCAGACAGTTCATCAGAAAATGATGAGGCTTTCATTGCTGACGATGAAGAAAGCTGGAGTGAATGTTTTGTAGGCTTAGACAACGGTCTAGATGAAGTCGAGGTAAATTCATGCTATTCAAATTCTTCAAATAGTAATAATGATCTTAAACAAGAAAGTGAAGATCAAGCAGAATACTCATGGAAAGAAATAGACGAAATGTTCCAAAGCTACTCTAGCATCAAAAGACTGTTCAAAGAAGTAGTTGAAGAGAATGACAGATTAAAGAAGATTGAGCAGACTCTAAGCACAGCAAACACTAAGTTTGTTGCCAAAATTACTGATCTGGAAGAGCAGATCAAGAGCAAAGACAGTGAGATCCACTCACTTAATTCAAAAGTTCAGGATCTGGTTATCAGAAATAATGTTGCTGAAGAAAAGATCAAGAAAGGAAAGGAAATGATATACAAGAGTGATGAGCGTGCCAAACTGCTAATCAATCTGCAACAAAAGGGAAAGTCTGGATTGGGATATCCAGGTCACTCAGAAAAATCTTCAGGAACCATAAGCTTCGTATCAGAAAGGAAGAGAATACCAGATCAAGTGATAGACTTGAAAAACAAGAAAGATCTTCCTCAAAAGATGGTCATAAAACAGACAGACAACAAGCAATACCATCAATCGAAAGGACAACCTGCCTACTACACAAAACCAGATCAGGTTCACAACAAAAGGGTCAACAGGACAGCACCAGTTAAGAAAGGATTGAAGAATGATAAAACAGAGAGATTTCATCCATCTGAAATACACTCTGTATCTAAAGTAGATAATGAGGGAAATATCATTACCTGCTATATTGCTGTTCCTAACCCTAGAATGTTCTGGATTCGAAAAGGATTGTTTACTAATAATCAAGCACCCAAGCGTTGAAAGGGTAGCTAAGTTTGATTAATTGCAGGATCAAAGAAATGCAAGAAGAAGCAAGATAGCTAGAGGAACCATCTGGATTATAGATAGTGGTTGCTCAAAACACATGACTTGTGACAAGAATCTACTGACAGATTACATAGAGAAACCAGGCCCACAGGTCACTTTTGGATGTAATTCAAAAGGGTATACCAGAGGGTATGGAAACATCAGAGTAGGCAAGACTACTATCACAAATGTGTCATACGTAGAGGGTCTTAGTCACAATCTGTTTTCTGTAAGTCAGTTTTGTGCTAATGGCAATCAGATTGTTTTTGATACTAACAACTGTCTGGTGAAGAATAAGGAAGGAGATGAAATACTCCTTACCGGTAAACTGCAGGATAGGTTATATATTGTCCAGTGGACAAACCAGATCGAGACCTGCTTAGTCACTAAGACTGTATCAGAAACAAGCTGGTTATGGCATAAGAGATTAAGTCATCTTAATTTCAAATCAATCAACAGGATTGCCAAGGAAAAGTTAGTAGAAGGACTACCAGATCAGGTGTATGATAAAGATCACATATGTGATGCCTGTCAAGCTGGAAAGCAGACCAGATCATCCTTTACAAGCAAAACAGCTTACTCAACATCAAGGACACTAGAGCTGTTACACCTTGATCTGTTCGGACCAGTCAAACCACTAAGTATCAATGGGAGAAAGTACACTTTGGTAATCATAGATGATTACTCAAGATTCACTTGGGTCATCTTTCTGTTGAAAAAGAAAGAGACTCTAGACAAGCTCCCTGAATTTCTACACAAAATCACTAAACAGAAAGAGATGAGTATAACCTCTATCAGAACAGATCGAGGAACAGAATTTCTCAACCAGAAGATTGAAGCATATTGCAACAAGATGGGAATCACTCATCAAACATCTGCTGCTCGAACTCCTCAACAGAATGGAGTAGTTGAGAGAAGAAACAGATCACTCAAAGAAGCAGCTCGCACGATGCTTAATGCTACAAATCTACCGAAGAAATTCTGGGCAGAAGCTATATACACAGCCTGCTATACTCAAAACAGATCATCCATCACACTCAGACATGGAAAGACTCCATATGAAATATGGAACAACAGAAAGCCTAAGATCTCCTATTTTAGAACTTTTGGCTGTTTATGTTACATACACAATAATGGGAAATCTCAGTTGAAAACTTTTGATAGCAAAACTGACCCTGGAATATTCTTAGGATATTCTGATATCAGTAAAGCTTATCGAGTTTACAATAAGAATTCTCATATTGTGGAAGTAACACCTCATGTTGTTTTTGATGAGTCTATTGTTGAGTACAGATCACCAGATGAAAAGCAGACAGACAATCAGGTGACAACCAGAAGGATGAATGATCTATTACTAGAAGATGTTCTTATCTGGAATTCTAGGAGTGAGGATGAAGAAATTATCACTCAACCTGTTGCTGAGGAGATCATACAGCAAGGGGGAATATTACTACCTAACCTGGATGAGAACAGATCATCAACAGAAGTCAATGATACAATTACCACAAATGATGATCAACATCCAGAAGAAAGTCCAGATGAGAATCCATTTCATGCTACGACAACAACACACCCTGAATTTGAGGAACCAACAGATCAACCTGATCCTGAGTTATCTGATGAAGAAATAACCAGGAGAAGAAGATGGATACAAGATCATCCACCAGAACAGATCGTTGGGAACCCATCAGATCGTGTGAAGACTAGAAGAATGCATGGAGAAAGTGCATTGTTGAGCTGTTACCTCTCTCGCATGGAGCCATCTGATGCTTATGAAGCACTTCAAGATGCAGATTGGATAACAGCAATGCAAGAAGAACTCAATGAGTTCAAAAGAAATGAAGTCTGGTATCTCGTGGACAGACCCAGACACCAAGGTGTGATTGGTGTAAAGTGGGTGTTCAAAAACAAACGAGATGAGAATGGTGAAGTAGTCCGAAACAAAGCCAGATTAGTAGCTAAAGGCTATAATCAACAAGAAGGCATTGATTTCGATGAAACATTCGCCCCTGTAGCCAGATTAGAAGCAATAAGGCTGTTTCTTGCGTATGCTGCTCACAAACGGTTCAAGGTGTACCAGATGGATGTCAAAAGTGCCTTCCTAAATGGTATCCTTGAAGAAGAAGTATATGTGGAACAGCCACCTGGATTTGAAGAAGCAGATCCAGATCAGAAAGTATACAGACTAGCAAAAGCAGTCTATGGTCTAAAACAAGCCCCTAGAGCTTGGTATGAGACCTTATCATCCTTCCTACTAGAATCTGGATTCAAAAGAGGATCTGTTGATAAGACTTTATTCATTATCAAAGTCAAAGAACATATTCTCTTGGTCCAGATCTATGTAGATGATATTATCTTTGGATCTCAATCTACCTATCTATGTGACAAATTTGCTGAACTTATGAAAAATAAGTATCAAATGTCCATGATGGGAGAAATGAGTTTCTTTTTAGGATTGCAGGTCAAGCAGCTACCAGATGGTATCTTCATCAATCAGACAAAATACATCAACGATCTGCTAGCCAAGTTTGGATTAAAAGACAGTAATCCAGTGAAAATCCCAATGCAGACTAATGGGAAAATTGGTCCAGATCCTGAAGGAAAACCAGCAAATGTTACACAATACAGAGGGATCATAGGATCATTACTCTATCTAACTGCAAGTCGACCTGACATTACCTATGCAGTAGGAGTATGTGCTAGATATCAAGCAAATCCCAAAGAGTCTCACATGGAAGCAGCTAAGAAGATACTAAGATATCTAAAGGGAACAGCCCATATAGGATTATGGTATCCATGTGAAGACAATTTTGAGCTATCTGGATATACTGATTCAGACTATGCTGGATGTAAACTGGACAGAAAGTCAACATCTGGTACATGTCAGTTTTTAGGGAATAAACTGATTTCTTGGTTCTCAAAGAAACAGACATCAGTTGCCACTTCAACTACAGAGGCAGAATACATGGCAGCTGGAAGTTGTTGTGCACAAATACTGTGGTTGAGACAACAGCTTAAAGACTATGAGATCGATGTCAAGGAAATACCAATTTTCTGTGACAGCTCAAGTGCTATAGCAATTACACAAAACCCAGTGTTGCACACCAGATGCAAACATGTTGACGTGAGACATCACTTTATAAGAGACCATGTTGAAAGGAAACATGTACAGATTGAGAAGATACATACTGAAGTTCAGAGAGCGGATATCCTCACTAAAGCATTACCAGAAGAGAGATTTAAGATGCTCTGTGCAAAGCTAGGACTTCTAAATCTTGAAGATAAAACCAGATTGATCTAAACCAGACTGATCTGAGCAGATTGATCTAAATCAGATTGATCTAACCAGATTGATCTAACCAGATTGATCTAAACCAGATCATCATGACCCAGAGTGATAAAATCCAGATCACTAGAAATTCCAACAGGGAACTAACACCAGATCACTAACTCACATGTCAATACAGAATAAATAAATTCCAAACAAGAATTACCAAAAGAAAGCAACCAGACTGATCAAAGACAGAAGGCTAAACCAGAGAGACTCAAGACCAGAAAGCCTCAGAGACAGAAGGCTAAACCAGAGAGTCTCAAGACCAGAAAGCCTCAGAGACAGAAGGCTAGACCAGAAAGTCTCAAAACCAGCAAGTCTCAAAGACAGAAAGCTAAACCAGAGAGTTAGTCAACTTTAACAGAAAGTTGAACCAGAAAAGCTTCAACCAGAGAAATAAAAGAAGCTTTGAACAGAAAGTGGTTAACAAACAAACAGTTTGACCTCAACCAGATCACCTATTGACACGTGGATTAATATTTATTATTAATTATTCCATTACTTGGTTAAGGGGGAAAGGTCAACTGTATACAGCGACTAATTATCACTATTCTGACACTAAGATTTAAAGATCATCTATTTTTGATGATTGCATGCAGTAATTGGGAGACGTGATCGAGAAAAATATCTACCAAATCTAGAAAAAGAGAGATAAAAGATTGCATCAAAAACAACGCGCCATCACATAACCGTTCGATCATAGCGCGTGCATCATACGAAAAGGAGAGGCGACTATGGGTGGAAAACCTAGTACATGGAAAGGCGGGAAAGCTGAAAAAGGGAAGGATTTCTCAATATTTTATTACCTTTATTATCTTCTCTCTCGCTTATATAGATTGATAAGGCGTTTCGTGTATCACTCACACTTCCAAAATTTCACGAAACACTTAGAAAATTTTCCATCTCTCAAAAACCCTCTCTTGCAAAACTCTCACTCTCTAACAAAAATGGCTCCCAAATCGTCTGTATTTCTGGAACAAGCAAACTTTTTGAAACCTTATATTCACCAAGACCTTTTTGCGGTTCTTGATACCTTCGGGTTTCATAAACTGGAGAAGGCATTTGATCTCGTTCGTAAATGCAAAGGTTTCATATTTCGTTCTTAATTCGCTTTCAAATGTTTGAATGCTTTACTCTGTATCTATTTTCTTGTATGTGATCTCTGTAAAATACATAGAGCTGCATAAACTGTTCTTGTGGCACTTATACTTCACTGATGGAAGGATAGTGCTCACATCTATATTATTATGTTCTTTGTAGGTTTCTACAAGATTATTTCTTCACATCCTGTGCACTTCCTACCGAAGGAAGTTGCTGCCTTCTACCTCTCATGGCAGGGAGAGAGAGGTGGTGAAGAAGCCACCATCAGGGTGAGCAAAGGAAATACTGTAAGCAACACACCTTACAACGTTATCAACCTCATCAATGCTGCTTACAAAGTAAAGGATGAGGGACTTGACCTTGGAGAGATTACTGCAGAACAGCTGCAAGAAGCTGTGGAAATGGTCATGATAGTCCCTATCCTTTACACCAACAGAATGTTTGTTCGTGCACTTCTTGCGCCAGAGTTCAGAATCATTTTTGAATTCGTACAGCGAATTTTTCTGAACCACAACGGGTCCTACGACCAGGTCACTCCTGAAAAGTTCAGGATACTGGCTGCCGTGGTTCTTAATCTGCCAGTGAACTGGAGCAGAATTCTGTACGATCTGTTGGCAAAGGAGGCCAAAATGATCCTACACGTGAAAGACAGCTCTCCTGGAATTGAAGTTAAACGGAGCACACTTCGACACTCAACAAAGATCAGCTTTATGCTGGAATCTTTCTTTCCTCATCACCAGTGGGATACCACCGTCGAATTCAATACCAGACAGCATTTCCCAAAGGATCAGCATCAGCTGGAAATGTCAATGGGCATTTCAGCTAACTTGATTACCAGAGTTAAAGACTCAGTTGTCTATAATGCTCTGATGGAGATGGGAAGCTCAAATCCCATCTGGATTCCTCCTTCGGGTACAGCAGCCCAATCTACCAAATCAAAGGCCACTAAGGAGAAGCCATCCGAGAAAACTCCTTCTAAAAGAGTGACCAGGAGGACCAGCTCAGTCGAAACTGATATCTCTACTGCAGCCCAACCAAAACCTAAACGACGAAAGCTCCAAAAATTGGCTGAGACAGAGCAGAGCCCAGAACCAGCACAAGAAACTACATTCCCTCAACAGGAGGTTGAGGAAGAAAACATTGTAATGGTTGATGAACCAGAGGATGTAGAACCTTTGACCTCAGTACATCCAGAACAGATCAGGGATTTTTCCCCAGCTCATACTATAAGTTCATCATCTGCTGAGCCTCTGGAACAGATCAATGAGGAGAATGAAGAAGAAACTGAATCTTCTGATGAAGATGTGGAGAAGAAAACAGCACGATCTGTTGTAAACATGATTGAGATAGAAGCTGACAGAGCTGTTCTGAACATATTCCCAGGCATCCAGCTCACACCAGAGAGCTATGATGCAGCTAAGCGAGTCAAACTGCTGCTGTTGGTCAAGGACAAGGAATTTTATGTATTAGATGCACTGCTGAAAATCAGACCCATAGACCAGCTCAAGGCAGAGGAAGCCACACTGCTCAACATTTTTGAAGTTTCATCTGTGGCAGAACTAAGAGAAAGCTATACACAGTCCATTCTGGCAATTGCCCAGCTCGAAGCTCAGAAGTTAAAGATTAACTTGAGAGAAATTTATGAAAAAGCTGGCAAGCTGGACTTCTACGACAGCGTGGCTGATGAAGACGAACCTGAGATTCCATCTGATGCTCATCAACCGGATGCAGCACAAACAGATCCTACACCAGATCAGATCATGACTGAGCAGATCTCCACTCCACCAGCACCAACGGTGGGAGAACCAGAAATGGAAGAGCTTATTGGACAGAATATAGAAGGCGAGCTTACAAATGATATCATCACTTCTGGTGTGGCAGCGGCCCAGAATGTACACGTGCAGACTTACACCTTGGACGATATATTGATGGATCAGCATCAATCCCTATCTAATGTTCAAATCAGAGATCTTATTGCCAAGAAGGTGGATCAGTATATGTATGGAACGCTGACCACGGTCCAAGATGAAGCCACACGCATCCTGACAGAATTCAACGACCATCTGCAATCTCATGTCAACCAGGTCGATACTGATCTGAGGCGCATCTGTCGCTTGAAAATTGAAGAGATTAGCAAGAAAATGGATGATGACAGAGCTGCTGCTGAAGCACGCAAAGCTCAAATTGATCAGAGTTTGTCTACAACAGAACTCAAGGTACAGGAGATATACAGAATTATCTCCACATTTGCTGCCAAAGAGAAGGACATGGTACACACCATTGTCAAGGAACAGACCGATGGTCTTACAGCAGACATCGTCAAAGAAACAAATGCTTACACCAGATCACTGCTAAGGCAGTTTGAAGCTGATGGGAAAAATTTCGTTGAAAGAAAACTCAGTGATCTGCGCTACCCAACTTCCACCCTCATCACTTCGTATTTTGATGAGACTGCTGACATCAAAGCAGCACAAGAAGAGATCAAATCTGATCTAGCCAACACACAGGCCTCATTTCAGAAACAGATCAATGACTCCAACCTCAACATCACAGCTTTGCTGTCTAACAAATTTGAATCAGCCAAGGAGGTTGCTGAGCTGAAGAATGAAGTCACTTCCCTCAAGACATTCATTCAATCTTTTATTGATGATGTCGAAAAGGGGGAAGGAATTGCTAAGGGGGAAGGCATTGGAAAGAAAAAGCTACCAGCTGCACAAACAAAGAAGAAAGAGAAGGCAACTGAAGATTTGAAAAAGAGCTTATCTGGTTCTGGTACATCAAAGAAACCAGATTTGAAAAAGAGCTTATCTGGTTCTGGTACATCAAAGAAACCAGCAAGCTCTCCTTCTTTCCAAGCTCAGAAAACTTTTTCCCCGACCAGATCAAGTCAGTCTTCCAAGAAAAAGAAGAAAGCAGGATCCAGCTGGTTCTCATCTGCTCCCATTCGCAAAACTTTGATAAAACAGGGAGAGACCAACTGGGTCCCAGATCACTTAAAGGAAGGATATGAAGGCCTGAAGTATGGGTTTATCATGTGTCGGTATTTTTTGAAAGAACCTCTGTACTGTGAGGGGACTCCAAACGAAGCGTTCGACCTATACCTAGAGCAGAACGATGCTAAAGACTTGGTGGGAGAGATCAGAGCCGCTGCTGCCAAAGCCCAAGTCCAGATTACTGCTCCAGAAAGGGAGTTCAGGACCTGTCCCACCATTCCCGGGACAGACCTCCCTGACAAAACATTTCTGCTGAATTTCATAAACCAGCTAGCAGAAAACAGAGGGTACAAAGTGGATGCTGAAGATCCAGATTACATCAGAGTAAGAGAAGGAGTGTATGAGAGCGTTCAGCTCATTTCTGATGAGACCAGAGCAAAGATGAAGAAGCAGCAAGAGGAGAGAAGAAAAAGCAGATAGTAGTCTTATTTTCTTATATCTTTATGATCTGCCTTTTCTTATAATCTGTTCTGTTTATCTGTAACCTCTCTTGTCTTCTTATCAATATATGAAATCCAGTTTGAGTTTCTGATGACAACACTTTATTGTCCAGAACACATATAAAATACTCCTTAAACGTTATAAACTTAATAACGTAATCTGATCAAACTGGAAAACCAGACCAGACCAATCTGTATTAACTGATAGGACTCTTTTTGTAAAGTGTGGTTTCGACATCATCAACAAGGGGGAAATTGTTGGGAACCCTATAGATTAGTGTTGATGATGGTTTCTCGAAACA